>JACEGR010002227.1:0-136026 GCA_014170235.1 Listronotus bonariensis | reverse complement strand
ATATTCTGGCCATTCTTAAACGATTCATATCTGATCACGTGACCTTCAATGAAACTGCTCAACAGCTAGTTCTTGTCTTATTTCTTCCGGGTAGGCTGGATATGTCAGGTTAATTAGACGTACAATATCTGCTTCATACTCCTGGAGGCTTTTCTGTTGTATTTTTGTCTTCGTCCCTGAGAGCTGCGCCTTATAGACTTCTTGTAGATGTGCTTCGCCATATCTCATTTCAAGAAACATCACAATAGATTGATAGTCGGATTGCTTTTCTTCCGGAATGTTTCTTAAAACCTCCATGGCTTCACCTCGAAGAGCAAGTACAAGAGCTCGTGCCTTTTCTGATGGACTCCAATTATTGCCATTGGCAGCTGCTTCAAACTGTCGGAAATACGTAACCCATGGTACTTACCATCAAATGTGGGTGGTTTCCATAACGGCTAATGAAGTACCACATTCTGTAACGACACCCGTATTAGATATTTTTAATCTGTCGTTATATTTCTTGCATCTCTTCTTTAACATCTTCCTTTGTGAGCCTCATTTCTTCTTGGCCGTCTATATTACCGCAGTACTCCAACTTGTTGTCGGGGTTCGTGTTGATTTTTGCATCATTTTGGAAAAAAATTATAACAAAAAAACGGTAAAAGATGGAAAGTTAAAATTTTTAAGGAAAAATTGGCCACTTAATGGAGCAACTGTCGAAAAGTTTCAAAACAATTGAAAAACGTTAAGTACAGGATATCGCAAAAAATGTGACTTTTCAAAAATCGAGGTGAGCGTAATCAATTATCTGTCGAGGGTTTTATTTTATCGAAACGAAATTTTGCATAGAGGTCAGAAATGGTCCCCGTCAGAACCCTATTGTTTTTGGGTTTAATCGGATGAATAGAAAAAGAGTTATTTACGTTTTTGTAGTAAAAAATTGACCGACTTTGAGCCTTAATAACTCGGAAACAGTATCTAATCAATCGTCACGCGGTTAGTAAAATATAAAAGGACCTCTTTAGGACTTAAAGTGCCTAAATGGTCTTCTGTTTAAAATGTTTCATTTTCTGTAGAAATGTTCAAATGAAAAAAAATGACAAAAATTTAAAATTTTCGCATGTTTTAATTTTTTTTCTTGAAATTGTGACTCTAAATTAAAAAAGTTTAAATGGAATTAGATTCTTTACAAAAGTTCTATAAAATGAGATATTAATCATAATCGTACCTATTTATACAGCGTGTTTTATAAAGCTTCAAAATTTCCATTTTTGGTAAAAAATGGGACATTTTTACATTTTATTTAATTACAAAAAAACTATTTAAGCTAAAATTCTAAAATAATTCTGGCATATTGTCCACCTCTTGCTCTATAAAAAAATATAAAATTTTGGTACAGGGTGATTCAAAAAGGAGATAATTGGGAAAATGTAAAAATAGAAAAAGAGTTATTTTTCCGTTATTAATCAATTTACAGTTTTGAAAAAAATATAAAATATATCTATTTAAATGACAATTAAAAAATATATAAAATAAATATACAAGGTGAGTCAAAAAGACTGTACGTAGCTTTAAAATTTGAAAATTGAAATTTATATGGTGACTTTATTTATGAACTTATCAAAATAAATATTGAACAAAAGATGTATAAAGACATATACTTTCCTAAAATATTTATTTTTTGTATACAGGGTGTTTCAAAAAATTAATATGATTTTTTTTTTTTAAATATATATATTTTTAGCTTTTGTTTGTCATTAGATTTAAATAAAATTTTACTGTAAGATATATTTATAAGTAAAGAATATTAAAACATATAATTTAATTATACAGAGTGTTTCAAAAATGTATTATAATTTTTTTAAATTCATTTAAAAATTAAAAATATTCTAATTTATTATGTAATAAAGTTATTTTTATAAACTATAAGCCAAAATACACACTATCAAAAACAACAAAAATATTGCATTCATAACTTTTATACAGGGTGTTGCAAAAATAATATATAGCACCTTTAAAAAAAAGTTTTAAAATTATTTTTGACGTTAATATATTGTATACCCTTAAAAAACTGCTTACACAAATAAATCACAATTGTACATACCTAATAAAAATCTATTTATTTATTATACAGGATGATTCAAAAAGAAATAATTGCAAAAAAATAAAAATATATAAACCATCATAACTCTTAAATTTTTAACTATAAAAATTTTAAAAAGAATCTGCATTATATATAATCTTAAGTAGTTTTATCTCATAACTATAAATAATATTCCAGGTGTATTCAAAAACTGAAAATTATTTTTTTGTTTAAAAATTTTATAAATCTTTATTTATATTATTTTTATTTTTTTTTATTAGAAATCAATAAACCTAATTACTTTTATTAAATTTTTATTTATATTATTTTTAACAATTTTTTGGAAATCAATAAACTTAATTACTTTTACCCAAAAATAACAAAAAACTTCAAAAAATGGAAAAATTAATTTTTCTTATTTTTCAATTTTTTCCAGGGAATACCATGCAAAAAATCCCAAAAACTCGGTTTTTGTTAATATCTCGATAACTATTAAGTTGAAAAAAAAGTTATAAAACTTTTAAGGTAGAGCCTTTAAAGTTACATCCTTTTTGTTTTATAAAATTTTTACCATCTCTTTTAGTTTCTGAGATATTTACGATTTTAATTTTTTTTTATATTTTTTCTCTCAAAAACTGCAACGATACAAAAAATTGTATAAAACAAAAATATATAGGTAATCAAAATATCCATCCATCTAAAAAGTTATTTAATAAAATTGCATACCTCAAATAATAACGAAGATATAAAAAGAAATGTGATTTTAACAAATAACAAAATGTTAAAAAATAATTCTTATTTATAATATTTTAACAATTTTTTTTTTTTGAAATCAATAAACTTAATTACTTTTACCTAAAAATAACAAAAAACTTCAAAAAAATGGATAAATTAATTTTTCTTATTTTTCAATGTTTTCCAGGAATAGCATGCAAAAAATCCCAAAAATTCGTTTTTTTATTAATATCTCGATAACTATTAAGTTGAACAAAAAAGTTATAAAACTTTTAAGGTAGAGCCTTTAAAGTTACATCTTTTTTGTTTTATAAATTTTTACCATCTCTTTAGTTTTTGAGATATTTCCGATTTCGAATTTTTTTAAATATTTTCTCTCTCAAAAACTGCAAAAGATACAAAAAATTGTATAAAACAAAAAATATAGGCAATCAAAATATCCATCTAAAAAGTTATTTAATAAAATTGCACACCTCAAATAATAACGAAGATATAAAAGAAAATGTGAATTTCAACAAAATTTTAACAAAAAATGATAAAAAAATTTAAAATTTCTTATTTATATTATTTTGAACAATTTTTTTTTAGAAATCAATAAACTTAATTACTTTTACCTAAAAATAACAAAAAACTTCAAATAAATGGATAAATTATTTTTCTTATTTTTCAATGTTTTCCAGGGAAGCATGCAAAAATCCCAAAAATTCGGTTTTTTATTAATATCTCGATAACTATTAAGTTAGAGAAAAAAGTTATAAAACTTTTAAGGTAGAGCCTTTAAAGTTACATCTTTTTGTTTTATAAATTTTTACCATCTCTTTAGTTTTTGAGATATTTACGATTTTAACTTTTTTAAAATATTTTTTCTCTTAAAAACTACAAAGATACAAAAAATTGTATAAAACAAAAAATATAGGTACCATCAAAATATCCATCTAAAACGTTATTAAATAAAATTGCATACCTTGAATAATAACGAAGATATAAAAGAAAATGTGATTTTTAACTAAATTTTAACAAAAAAATGATATAAAAATAGTAAACTTTATTTATTTATATAATTTTTGACAATTTTTTTATTGAAGTCAATAAACCTTATTAATTTTTACCTAAAAATAACAAAAACTTTAAAAAAATGAATAAATTAATTTTTCTTATTTTTCATTTTTTTCCAGGGAATAGCATGCAAAAAATCCCAAAAATTCGGTTTTTTATTATTATCTCGATAACTATTAAGTTAAGAAAAAAGTTATAAAACTTTTAAGGTAGAGCGTTTAAAGCTACATGTTCCCTTGCCAACTTCTCAGAATGCATCTAGTCAAAGCAGGTTAAATTACCAAAAATATTATTGAAAAATTTAACGGAAACCACTTAAAATTGGCAAACCTTCTTAGATTTATACAATAATGTTGTTCATAACAATCCTGTTATCGAATATAGTATCTTATATTATATTTAGATAAAGAACTTTTAGCTTTAATTAAATCAATTCCTTTAGCTGATGCAAATTATATTAATGCTTATGACATTTTAGTTAAAAGATATCAAAAATAAACGATTATTTAGCAACTAGTGCCTTAAATTCAATAACAAATTTTGTAGTTCGTTCATCTAATGTAAAAGATTTAAGAAAACTTCTAGATACATTCTCCGGAAAATTTATCGGTTTTAGAAGTATTAGGTTTTGATATTAATAGTTGGGATTTCTTGCTTTTTAACATGCTGTTGCAAAAAAATTAATGGCAATATTCGTACACAATTTGAAAGTTGAACATAGTTCTGTTGATATTCCGACATATAAACAACTGTTTACTTTCGGAAAATTCAGTGTAAAAGCACTTGAAGCAGTTTTTTATATGCCGATTCTCTTTGTCGAATGGACCTAAACTCCCCAATCCTAGGTCGACATTTCTCACAATACCTCAACAACATTCTCGTGGCAGAGGTGGTCAACCCCAAGACATTCAATCCAGCTCAAAATCGACCTGATGAAAATCATTCCCTAAATAATTCACAAGGCCCTGGCATATGTAATCTTTGTAAAGGTTCACATCTCGTTATCAAAATGTCCCTAAATTTCTCGAAAAGGTCCCCTTTCAACGATAGATATAATTTTTGTAAAGCAACACAATCTATGCATAAATTGTTTGTCGCAGTCTCATAGAATAAAGGATTGTACCTCCCTCGCTTCCTTTTGTCGTACTTGCAAATCATTTAGTCATCACACATTGCTGCATTTTGAGAAGGAAACTGCAGCTACCCAGTCTAAGGAAAAATCCTCAACTTCTGAGGAAAATTCTACTACTTCTAATAGTTTTTGTAATATGGTTAATGGATCTTCCACTGTATTATTGGCCACTGCAATAGTAGAAATTAAAGATTGTAGGAGTAATTTTCAACCCATACGTATTTTAGTTGATTCAGCTAGTCAAGCTAATTTTATTACTGAGAAATGTTTAAATCGGTTGGGCTTAAAAAGAACTTCACATTCAGAAACAATTTTAGGTTTGAATCAGATGACGTCAATGACTTCAAAAGGGTTGACACATTGCGTCATTAGACCTCAAGGCAAAATAGATCCTATTTTTTCGTTTGAAGCTATAGTACTTCCCAAATTATGTGTCGATATGCCCTCTTTTCAACTAAATGTCAATGAGTGGTCACATATTTCTAATCTAAACTTAGCTGACAAAAATTTTAGTATTCCTGGACCCATTGATATGCTTATAGGTACTGAACTATTCTCTAAAATTATGCTTTCAGGTAAAATTTGTGGCAAGGATGGACAAGCTACAGCTTTTAATTCTGTATTTGGATGGTTGTTATTGGGAAAAGTGGAAAATTCTAGGCTTATTTGCAATACTTCTCGCTCTTCATTTTGCACATTTGTCGATAGCTCGTTAGATAGAACAATGCAAAAGTTTTGGGAATTAGAACAGGGATCGAGTAAAGCCCCCTATCCCAAGATGATGTACATTGTGAACAAATATTTGTAGATACTGTGTCACGAACTGATACTGGAAGATTTATTGTTTCACTTCCCTTTAAAAATCCCGATCCCAGTTTAGGATATTCTTATGATATGGCTTGTCGTAGATTTTTGCAATTAGAATCTCGTTTGTTAAAAGATCCAACATTATATAGTTTGTATGTGGATTTTATGCGAGATTACTTAACCTCCAATCATATGAGTTCTGTGGCTGAGTCATCGTTTAAAGGTGGGCGTTATTATATACCTCATCACTGTGTTTTGAAACCTGATAGCTCTACTACAAAATTAAGAGTGGTTTTTGATTGCTCAGCGAAAGCCTCTAAAGGAATTTCGTTAAATGACACCTTGTTTGCAGGTCCAAAACTGCAACAAGATATTAGCACAATACTTCTAGGTTTTAGAGTTCATAATATTGTAGCTATCGCTGACATCAAACAAATGTATCGTCAAATTTTAGTAACACCTGAGCATAGAGAATATCAGCGTATTCTTTGGCGATTTTCGTCTCAGGAACCTATTAAAGAATTTGTGTTAAACACTGTTACTTATGGTGTAAAATCATCTCCTTATTTAGCACTACGTACGTTAAAGGAGTTAGCTGTTCAAGAGGCTAATAACTTTCCAAACGCCTCTCGTATTGTGCAGAACTCCTCTTACGTAGATGATATCATATTTGGGTGTGATTCTGCTAAAACAGCATTGTTATATCAACAGGAATTGGTTTGTTTGTTGTCCAAGGGTGGTTTTGAGCTCAGAAAATGGGCAAGTAATCATCCAAGTTTACTGTCTTCTGTTCCAGAAACTGATAGACAATTATCTCCAGAGTTTGACAAGGAAGAACCTGCATTTGTAAAGGTTTTAGGCTTGCAATGGAACCCCTTAAAAGATAATTTTTTCTATAGCTATAAACCCTTAAACACATCTTGTACTAAAAGGAATATTTTATCGGAAATTGCCCGAACATTTGATCCGTTAGGATTTTTGTCGCCTATTACCTTGTTGTCAAAACACATTTTACAAATGTTATGGGTAGAAAAAATCGATTGGGATGAAGTTCCTCCTAAACTTATTGTCGATAGTTGGAATCAAATTAAAATGGAACTTCCTATGCTTTCAAATTTTCGTTTATCTCGTCAAATTAGGCCTGATAATTCTATATATTTTGAACTGCATGGATTTTCGGACGCTTCGATCCGAGGATATGCAGCTGTTGTATTTATCCGTAGTATAACTAGCACAGGGGATATTTTCGTTAAATTGCTTTGTGCTAAATCAAAAGTAGCCCCATTAAAGACCGTCACTATACCTAGGCTAGAACTTTGCGGTGCGGTATTGTTGACAAATTTGCTGTCGTTTGTCGTTGATGCATTGTCTAACTATTTGTCCTTTAATAAAATTTTTGCTTGGTGTGATTCACAAATAGTTTTAACTTGGCTTAATTCCTCCCCTCATAGATGGAAAACTTTTTGTCGCAAATCGTGTAAGTCATATACATGACACTTTTCCAAGTCTTTCATGGCACTATGTACCATCTGAGTATAACCCGGCAGATTGTGCATCTAGGGTTTAACTCCCAAACAATTTTGGATCATTCAATGTGGTTTTCTGGACCATCTTGGTTGTCGTTATCACAAGATCAATGGCCTGAGTCATGCGAATTTTTGTTGAAATCTTGCATATGATAATCTGAGGAAAACTACGCTTGAGAAATCTTCAAGATACTATTTTTTGAATTGTTTGTTAGAGAATTTCGTTTGGTTGAAAACTTTACAATTTTATTTATATCAGATTTTAAAAACAATTAATGTTATTCTTCAAGGCCATAGGACCCTTTTTTGTAGAGACTGACCTGACCAAAGTTTGTTAATTTTCACAAAGATGTGGCAATTTTACTTCCCATGAGATTTTTTGATCAAATTAAAATCAACAACTAGCTAAGTCTTTCTTTGTAAACTTGTCTCCATTTCTGATAATAATGGAATACTTTAGGGCTGATTACGTCATCGATTTATCGTTTAATTTCAGTTTCCATTTTATTACCTCGTAGCTTGTCGTTGACCAATTTAATTATTTTAGATACTGCCATGATATTACATCTGTTTTCGAAATACCATAATCACCATCATGCAGTAATTCTGATTGGCCTATCGGTCGAGCAATTCAACATTGTATTTCTCATTGTATTCGTTGTTCTCGTATGAGACCCCAACCTTATGTTCCATATATGGGTGATCTACCGTCTTTTCTGAGTGTCGCAAATAAAGGCCTTTTCGCATGTAGCTCATCGATTACTGTGGTCCATTTCTTATCACTATACTAAATATCAGGTAGTAAATCTCCAAAGGCATATGTTTGCGTTTTCGTATGTACAGCCACTAAAGCTATACACTTAGAACTATGTTCGGCCTTGTCGTCAGATGTCTTTTTAGTTTGTTTTCGTAGATTTGTCTTGCGCAGAGGTAAAGTCACTGACGTGTATAGTGACTGTGGTACCAACTTTGTTGGAGCAAATCGTCAACTTATTGAAAATGTCTAAGTCTGCTGTGGATCTCTTACAATTTCATGGCATTTTTTGCGCTCTGGCGGGAACCCATTTTAATGGTTTAAGTGAGGCAGGTGTTAAATCATTTTCGAATCCCATTTTTTCAGGTTGGTAATTGTCAAATTTCTTAACCACGAAGAATGGTAAACACAGTAATTATTCAAATAGAGCCTGTTTTGAATTCCAGACCTTTGTATGCTCAGGTAGTGATCCTTAATGACCCTGCACCGCTTTACTCCCGGTCATTTACTCTAACTTTAGAACCTTTAAATCGTCTCCAGATGATCGATTTAACTAAATTAAATTAAATACTTGTCCTTGTTGGCAGTTATTGCAACGCATACATGCGACTTCGGAAACGCTGGCATAAGTTACTTATTTAACACAGAGATCTAAAATGGATGGACCAAACAAAATAATTAGACACATTGGTACTTATTAAACACGATTTAAAAGTTACATTGCAATGGAATCTGTCGCGTTGTCGAATTACACCCAGTGAAGCGATAATACTCGCGTGTAGCTGGCGGTAAACATATTTGTGGTTACACGACCGATCGTAAAATTATACCTTGCCTGTATGCAATAGTTTTATGGCTGGGAAATTCTAACAATTTAATCGAATTTTATTTTGTTATTGTTAGCGAAGAAAATAGGTTACATGGTTAGCTTAAGAACTTCAGCAACCTGCTAATAAAATAATAACTTTAGTTTATTTCTTTGTAGTCAATACGGATGGAGTTAACAAGCGGACAAAATGGACCAAAAATTTTACTTTTCGGAAAAAAGTCATTCTTCATAAAGAATTTTGCTTGTGCCAAAATATGTTTGATTTTGGCATACAGGGTTTGCAGAAACCTAAAAACATTATTATTTTTTCAATACTAAACTGCCTGTGTTTTTTTATATTAAGCGAAAATATTGAAAAAAAATTATTTAGAATTATGTTTGTAATCGATAAAAACAATAATACATTTTTTTATTGAAAACAATGATTTGGCGTTTACAGTTGAAAAATTGTAAAGTCTCTGTAAGAATTTTAAGGAAGCAAGTGTTTAAAAAGCAAATTATAAAAGTTCCTTAGGCCATTTTATCATAAAAATTTAAAATAATTCATTTTTGATCTTCAACATCAGGCTCATGAATCTTTTTGATACCCCTGTAACTCTCAACAAAGTTATTCAAAATGCTATTCTAGGTCATGTTTTAAATAATATTTTGATTTGAAAATAAAAATTAAGGGAATGGGCTAAGAGAAATTGCTGGAAATTATCTCTCAAGTTTGTAAATGTCCGCTAGGGCGTAATAATTATTTAAATTACAAAAAATAAGTTTTCTCTATAAGTTGCTGAATTCAAGATATACTGAAAATACATACAAATAAATCTTACGTCTATATGAAGAACTTTGGTTCAGCACTTTTTCCTCAAACCTCAAATAAAGTGTGTGAAAGACAAACATTGACCCATATGTTGATATGCAATATTCCCGGGAACGCTCTCATTGTAAAAACATTCGATCTAGTGCTCCTCTCTCATTTGAAAGAGTTTCTTTTGTTTCCCTTATCATATGCCAGGTGCTAAAGCTAAAGTGATTTCTGGTGGTTCTTACTACCCATCGCCAGATGTACGTCTCTTTTTTAAATCCAACATTTTATTATTTTTTCAGAAAACTTCAAATGCACCCAGATGCACGTTAGTACGAAGCTTATAGAGAGCATTAAATGCTCTAAAAGAATAATAGCGCAAACCGCAAAGTGTTCCCTCTCTATCTTTTTTCTTTTTCGCGGAGATATTAACTGAAAAACCATTTCACGGCGACCGTAAACTACAATGATTTTGCACCAACGAAAAACTCCCCAATTGAGTTATGTTGCTAAGCAGCAAAATATCAGTAGTTTTGGAAACAAAAAATTGTTTAAACAGAGTTGAAACGTCAAACGTTAATCTTGCATTTGATTGTAATTTGAATTGATTTAAAATGCCGTTTACAAATGACGAGGTTGTTGATTTAGCGCTGTTTATTTTGAATGTTATATCAAAATGCAAGCAACTGCTGAAAGAGAGTATGCGATGACAGGCCATCCTAAACTCGCAGACATTACGGGCAGACGCGTTCTCCCGCTTAGTGCAATTCGCTTACGCGTCACTGGGAGTATTCATCGACCGGTATTTCTGCAAGACGTCAGTATTGGTAGATCCTGGAAGAGAATATTAACAATGTTCTCAGCATATATCCAGTTTGATCCACACGTTAGTACTAGAACTTTGTCCTTGGAGTTGGGAATTACACGAACAACCGTTCAAAATATTTTACAAGAGTATAGATGGGTATATTAAAAAAAAAAAAAAAACTAAATATTTTAGAAGTTAATCAGATTTCATTTTGATGCAAATTTGCTTTTACTTTAGACTACATCCTTATCATCTGGTTTTACACCAAGCTATTGACTGAAAGGATTTCTGATTTGAGACTTGACTATTGCCATTGGTTTCTCAGCATGGTTAACGAAACCAGTCAGTTTATCCACGATTCTAGGGATGAAGCCACCTTTAATAGCAATGGTGGGTAAACTGTCACATATGCATTATTAGTCTGCTGAAAATCCCCATTGGATGCGAGAAGTCCAGTATCACGACGATGGAGGTCAACGTATGGTGTGGTATAATAGGCGGTGCAATTATAGGACCACATTTTTTTGACGGGACTGGTAACCGGTAACGTTTTCTTCGAGTTCCTTCGAAATAGAATGCCGATTTTATTAGAAGATGTAAATCTGAACTTTAGACGCAATATGTTTCTGCAACTTGACGGCTGTCCAGCACATTTTGCAAATAAATGTGCGAGAACATCTGAATGCCGAATATCCAGATCGATGGATAGGGTAGAGGAAGCCTGTTCCTGGCCAGCCAGGTCACCCGATTTGAACTGTTCTGGATCATTACTTCTGGGGAAGGATAAAAGACCTTGTACTTCAGTCTATAGGCCTACAACGAGGGAAAATATGGATCCCTCGTGAATTGTAAATGCAATCTCATGGCTTGTCTAGGGCGGGAGATTGGTGAAACCGCCGTCTTTTCTGGGCAAGTGGGAGTAGTCGAACCTATGCAAGTGGAACAAGATGCGTGGCCATTTTGAGCCTCTAGGAGACAATACAGTGGAACAACCTGATAGCAATCTAATCTTTTCAAGGCCACAACCTATTTAAAGAAATCGTTAATTTTAAAATCATTGTGGTTCACGGTCTCGTGAATGGCTTTCGGTTAATATCTCGCGAAAAAAAGATAGAGACTTGCGTTTATGCTATTCTTTAGGCATTTAATGCCTATATAACTGTGCTATAACGTGCATATATGCATTTGAGTTTCTGAGAAAATAATAAAATGTTGGATTTAAAAAGAGACGCCATCTAGCGATGGTAGTAAGAACCACAGATACTTCGTTTCCAGCACTTATGATAGAGCAAAACTCTGTCAAATGAAACCCAGATCGAATTTTACAATGAGGCTTCCCGAGATATTGCATATTTGATAAGTCAATGTTTGTCTACCCTCACCACTTTATTTGAGGAGTTTGAGGAAAAAAGTGCTGAACCAAAGTTAGTCTTTATAGACGTAAGATTTATTTGTATGTATTTTCGGTATACCTTAATTCGGCAACTTATAGAGAAAACTTATTTTTTGTAATTTAAATAATTATTACGCCCCCCTAGCGGACATTTTACCAACTTTGAGAATACCTTCCCTCCGTAATTTCTCTTGGCCACATTCATAACAATATTTTTTACCGAAAGGTCGTACGTTAAGCGGTTTCCGAGATACACTTACATTTAAATAGACATTTGGAATAAAAATATGTTAAATCGGAATTTACTTAAAAAGTATAAAAGATAGGTATGGGGCAACCTATACACCATTTGAAAGAGCATTTGGTTTGTCATCATGTGGTGTAAAAAAATACAGGGTGTTCCATTTAAAATAAGAGAGATACTGCTATTTGACTTTTGAAAAATTGAAATTATTTTTTGATCACCCTGTATAATCTATGATCTCGATATGACCTACGTATGATATGGCAGACTTTTCCTGAACTCTCTGTAATACATTTTGCTTAAGAGTTTATATTGTTAAAATAAAATTGATTCTAATTGACCCCTGCATCTTGAAAAAATAATCACAAAACGTAAAATTAGACGCATGGTACTATACACAAACTTAAATTATTTTTTAAGTAGAATCTCAAAACCGTCATAAAAATATAGGGTGTTCCATTTAAAAAATATAACTTTGATATGTCACACTTTTTTTGAGACACCCTGTATAGACTAAAAATAATTTTGTATACTGTGGCCTTATCCGACCTGTATATGTTTCAGTATTTACTTTTTTAAACCCCATGGTTATCCAGCTACAGACCGTGTCGAATATGGTGGGCCACCCTTAGGTCAGTATCGAGATCATAGATTATACAGGGTGATCAAAAATAATTCAATTTTTTAGAAAGTCAAATAGCAATATCTCTCTTATTTTAAATGGAACACCCTGTATTTTTTTACACCACATGATGACAAACCAAATGCTCTTTTCAAATGGTGTATAGGTTGCCTATACCTATCTTTTATACTTTTAAGTAAATTCCGTTTTAACATATTTTTATTCCAAATGTCTATTTAAATGTAAGTAGGCTGTGATATAGCTATGCCTATTTACTAAGCCGTTATTGCAAAATGTAAATTTGTTGGAAAAAAGCACAAAATTAAAAGATTTTGTATTATCTGCCACTATTTTTAAAATTCACAGAAAAAAATTCATTAGTTGCTTATAATGCTACTTCCAATCAACACTTATTTCAGCTGAATGTGGTAATGATAAAACTTGTGTTTTTAAACAATCCTAATAACGCCTCTGGTCAGTTATGACGACATTCTGTGACCTATAACTCGTTTCTTCCATTATCCATAATCACTGTGTCAAATTTTTTAAAGCAACTATTAAGGTTATCAGATGGTTTCTCCTGGAATATTTTTCAGGATTAACTCTAGACTAAAGTAAACCATTTTTTCACATCCTACCAGTATTATATCATCTTGTTGTTGTAGAAGAAGGGTTTTTATTTAAAATCATTGAAATTTCTTTTAAACTGACTAAAACACTAGTAATCAATAAATGGTCGTTGTTATTTTCTTAAGAAAAATATTAATGGCTGCTATGTCACAGCCAACTTTAATTTAAATAAACATTTGACTAAAAATTTGTAAAAACAGATTTTACTAAAAAGCACAAAAGATAGGTATAGGCAACCTATACACCATTTGAAAGAGTATTTTATTTGTCATCATGTGACGTAAAAAATACAGGGTGTTCCATTTAAAATAAGAGAGATATGGCTATTTGATTTTCTGAAAATTGAAATTATTTTTGATCACCCTGTACAATATTTGATCTTGATTTGACCTACGTATGATATGGCAGACTTTTTCTAATCTTGTTACACATTATTTAAAGTGTTAAAAGTGTTAAAGTAAAATCAATTTAATTTTACCTCTGCATTTTTCAAAAAATCAAATATCACAAAACGAATAAAATTAGACACTTAGTACTATAAACAAACTTGAGTTATTTTTTAAGTAGAATCTAAAACCGTCATAAAATATAGGGTGTTCCATTTAAAAATATAACTTTGATACGTCACACCCTTTTGAGACACCCTGTATAGACTAAAATAATTTTATACTGTGGTCTTATCCGACCTGTATATGTTCCAGTATTTACTTTTTTTAAAAACCCCATGGTTATCCAGCTACAGACCGTGTCGAATATGGTGGGCCACCCTGATATACAAGGATACAAATTACTCTAATCTAGATGAGTTTAAAATGTATATTCTGCAGAATGCAATAAAATTTCAATTCACCAGTTAGCCAATGTAAGAAGACAATTTTATGAACGTCTGGCTATTGTCTAGCAGTCAATGGAGGAATATTTGAAAATTTTCTTAAATCTTAAGTTTATTTCAACATATTAATTATTGTAATAATATTAATATTATTGAAGCATGTAAATATTATAAATGTCATAAGTTCTTGAAATTTGTTACTTCTAGTTTAGCTTTAACTTAATCTTCGTTTGTATAAATACAACTTCAATCTTTTCACTGCACGATTTTTGATGTCAATAAAGCACTAAATTTCAAAATGACAACGTAATGTCACGCTAACTGGATTTTTATTGTTGTTCATAAATATGAGGCGATAATAATGTAACAATTTTGAAAATATATTAGCATCTAACTAGCAAACGGGTAAACCGAAAAATCTAAAGTTTTTACCGTAGACGGTAGATCGGCATGCTCTTCTAATAAACTTCACCAGAATTTTTCTCTAAAATAAACACGAGGAGCCAATAACTGACCCCATTAAAAATTACATGGGATTTCCTATGTCCCGCCCGGCGATGCGTCCCTATATAATTGTCAGGCGCAAATTAAAAACGTAATACATTTTTTGAGTATGTAACTTTCTTTAAAAAATATTTATCTTCAACATACTATACATACAAAAGATATACCTGGTAAATGTTGATTTAGGCAGCCGTTTTTGAGATATCTGGATTTCTTTAGAGTATGAGATCTTAACGTTATCTTTAAGCAAAGTTTATATAAGACCCATGTCCTAAATGTCTTAACTTTTGAGGTTACATAGTGGTAACAAAGCTTTTTTAAAACTTTAACACCCTGTATCTCAAAAAATAAGTCTTTTAGGATATAGGTTTATATGAACTTTTTCTTAAAACCACCTAAGGATTCACACTGTAAAAAAATAGCATCTAATTATAAAAACTAGCTTAGACCTGACCGTACAAGAAGTAATTTTTTTATTTCAGACATCTCAAAAACGATTGCCTATTCACAACAGACCAAACATTACTTGTTTTTTCAATGCTAAAATGCCGTTTGTTTTGTTGCCATGATTAAAATACTAAACATGAAAACACAAACGTGTGTGACAAAGAAAACAAATCAAAATAATTTGCCTTTGTTTACAAATACCTTTGTGTTGGCAACACTGTAAATAATATAATGACGAAGTGCATTTCGATTGCCAGAGGTGTGCCATTCTAAGGCAATAATAAAATAAGCAAAAATAACACCAAATAAGAATGTTTTAGATAAACTTGTAAAACTTTTCTAAATAAGATTTGGGTATGTATAATTTTACGTTTTATAACGTGGATATAAAAATATACCTCACATTCTCAAAAAAAACTTCATTTTGTTTATAAGAATGTGGGGTTACTGATTATTTATGACATAGACATTGATGATTGTCTTATGTATTTATTTTTAAATAGAAACTTCTTTTAAAGCCCAATTGGTCATTTAGATGACGTAAAGAAACATGAGCGAAAATTATCCCAGACATCGCCTAGCCCTTTTTATACTGATAAATCCCCTTTTGTGTGTGTTTATTTTTTTATTTTAAATAAAGGAATAAACATTTAAAAATAAATAAAATATAGAATAAAAACTGGATATGTAGCTTAATTTAAAAGATTGTATTACTAAAAACGTATATTCCTAAATTTTTGGACGCCATTTTATTTTGCTTGCTAGTTTATGGCTTTTTTGTGCTTGCAATGTAAAATATGATGCCCATATATTATAATTTTAAACCAAGAAATTTTAGTTAGTAACTAACTAGACATGGTAAATTCAGAATATTTTAAATAATAGATTGAAAATCATGATCTTTTTATTTCAAATTATTATGGTATTAAAAGTATTCTAATCTATTAATCATACAAAATAATATGCATTCCTTTAAAAAGACTTGATGTTTTACCAACCCTTACATTCGGTTGCGCATTCGCCATTCTACACATACTTTACTTATAAATGAACTGACTGATTATGATAATACCCGATTTGCACTAACTAGTTCGTAATTTATAAAGCACACTAGGCGCTCAGGTTTCGGTACGATCAAGGACCGATCAAATATCTTACATGGTATTTAAACATCATTCAAGGTAATTCTTTTAAAATGCATGTAAATTATTTGATCGGTCCGTGAGAGTACCGAGACCTAAGCGCCTTGTGTGCTTTAACCTTTAGCAAACAAGCATTCAATTTTTTTATTATTACTGGACACAAATATTCTTTACTTTCATTCATGCTCACCAAATTTGCCATTTTAGATTTTGGGTAATATTTGTGATATGCACTTTGTTTTTGACTGAATTTAAGCATTTACAAAACAACACAAAGGTTATTTCGAGTAGACTAAAAACCAGTTACAAAGGTGCCACAAGCGTCACACAAATAAAGACGGCAATCAACTATCGCTGTCTAAACGCGTCGTTTACAACGTGTGCGAGCAACAAAAAGGAGAATAGTTGAAACTGAGACAGAACTGGTGACGCCGTGGCATCTTCTCAACTGGCAAGAACTTTACAATATAGCGATAAGCGAAAAATACCACTTTTAATACTAGTATATTTTTTTTTGTTTAGAAGTTTCATTATTTAAAAAATTTTTGTTTAATTTTAAAAGCTCTGGATTTAAGGTAGGAAAAACTTGATTTTCTTAAATTTAGGACTAAGACCAAAATAAGAAAGATAAGTAATTTTAAAATGTCTCTTATTGGCAATTTTTCATTTATTGCAAAAAGTAAAAAACAACTTGTTATTGAAATAATATTATTTTTAACAAAAAAGTAACGATAATTATTTCATGAAGAGGTTTTTGGTAAATAAATAACACATAAATATAAATATACTTTTATTTGCTTTTCAGTAAACATAAGAAATACACGAATATACATGTTTTGTCACTTCAAAAGGTTCATAGACAACTAAAGCAAGAACAATGTGGGACAGATTCATTACCATGTTTATATGCCGGCATTCTTTGTCTAATGTCTTCCTGTTAGTGTACTACACGCCTTAGACCGTCTTCTTTTTACGTATTGCCTATTGAATTGGCTAAACGTGTATAAAAAATTTTAATATTTATATTGTCAAATAAATAAACCCTACAGTAAAAACTACATACTAAACATGTATAAAAACACAATCAAAATACCAAAAAAATCAACAGAATCTCCTATTTATATAGCATCCACTATATTAATATTTTTTCCACTAGCAACATTTATTTAATCAATAATTTAGTATATTTTGGTGAGTGTGCGTGTGTATGTATGTAAATCAGGAATTAAAAAGATAGAATGAGGATTTTTTAAATAACCACTTATGTATTACATTTGCTTAAAGGCAGTTTTACAAATAATAGTACATCATTTAATTTAAGATTTATTCTCATAAAAGAAAATGGCACTAATATCATAATTAGTCATTTGTAAATAAGTTATGTATATGAAATAATTTAAAACATATTATTATGTATCTCATAAAGAAATAAATACTAACAGACTACGCCAACAACGATGCGACGCCAATGAATTGCAAAACAAACATATGTTTACTTACTTGTGAAATGACACATCACATTGGGGTTTAAAAAGTCTATTTTTTGCATACTTGGCATTCACGAACCACATTGTCGGTAATATTGTCCAATAATTTACACAAAAACACTATAAGACACATGAAAAACTGAGAAAATCACCAAAACAACCATTTATCACAAGGCAACGCTGCAATTAATGGCGCATGAGAAGTGATAAAAATGCTACGAGACTAGCCAATTCGAGCCCGCTTGGAGGCTATAGCCCGTAGCAACGTTGTCGGGTTGTTTAGTCAATTTTCCGTGATTTAAAACAAAAAGAAAAACCTGTAAATAATCAAATTTAATGATAATTTAATATGAACATAATAATAGAATTCTGATATCAAAATCACCTTAAAGTTTAGACGATATTCTTATATAGTATTACCAGTAAAAATTGTATTAACAAATAAATGCAAGCATGGCAAAAGCCAAGACTTTTAATATAAAATAGCAAAAGTGGCACTAGCGCTTGCCCTATGACTTAAGCAAAATTATCTTGAAAGCAAATAGTCCAGTCAAATCGGAGAAATTTTTAATGTCTGATCGTAATCAAATGTAAACAAGTTTCGTCTCCTGTAAAGGATAAAAGGTCCTTCTTGGGACAATGAGACCGGTGGACCATCAAAACTAACTTCACATTTTTAGGACCAACTTAACTTATTGAACTAACTTAATTTAGTACGGGCATACCTCCCACTAGGAGTAGCCCGTACGGGGCTGTAACTAAAACTTTAACTTTATGCTCGACTTCACTAACTACTTCTTATCTGATAAATATCCCTTTTAATTTCTTTCTCTTTTCTTTAAATATCAAATTTTCCAGTGTTTGTTTTGCATTTCTACGCTACCCAGTTTGTTTAATGTTTTTATTTTATTATTATAAAAGTAACCTAGAAAATTGTTTAATTTATACTTTTAAGACCTTGACACCTCACGTATATTTTTATGTAGCAAATTTCCCAATGTTAAGTAAACTAATTAAAATGTATACTTATTTTAAAATTCCCAAAAATGTATATTTTTAAAATTACCAAAATGTATACTTTTTTATACTAGGTGTTCACATATGCCCCCTTCTTGAAAGCGTTGGACCCACAACGCTATTAGAAATGAGTCAAATTTACTTTAAACCCTTTAAAAAAAATTAGCAATATTACCGAAAACGATAGTTCCATATAGCTTACAAAAATTCAAAAATCTAACAATATTTTAACTATCATTTAAACTAATGTAAATAATCTTAACTTTCCAAAGTTTCAAAAACATCAAAAAGTTTCATCTAAGATTAGAAAAATATGAAAACAAAAAAAATGTTCAAATAGCCTTTAATCCAAAAAATAATTGTTATGATTGAATAAAAGTCTCGACTTTTTTCTAAATATTAAAAAATTTGTCATTGATTATATTTTTGTTTCTGTTGTTAACAGAATAATTTGTAAATTTAAGATTTTTTCCAAGTAATTTTATTTAAATATAATTGCAACGGTTAAGATTATTTTATATTAGAGAAAAGTGGCCTAAATTCTATACCTCCTATATAGAACACTTTAAATACATAGTGTTATTACTCATTAACTTTACTACATATGTACTATACAAAAACATCTGACTTGGTAAATAAAAAATGTTTATTTGAAACTAGCTAGCTCTGCATTATTAGAAATGGACTTGACCTTTCCCGCATATTGTATATCATCAAAATAATGACCCTTTCATAACTTAATATTACATATACGGTGGGTTAAAAAAAGAGTTATTATCAAATTTTACTTTTAGGCTACTTTTCTCTGCATATTAAATCATTATTATTATTAAAAATTATTTTTCTAGTAAGTAAAGACCAAACAAAAATACAATTAATTAAAAAATATCACAGATTTACCTAAAGACATCACACAACACTCGATTACAAATAACATACTGTTCTAGATTGTCCTTCCTTTGTCGAACTGTACCGGTCCACCTTGCCTCCCTGTCCATGTCCTTGATGGTGCGTTCCATTGGCCAATTGTCCCGTACTTCTTCTTCACATACCATTGTCCGCCTTTCACTCCCATTTTCTTCTTCTACATCAGGTTACTGCAGCCTCATGCCAATTTCCCCATATCCTGAGCTTTCTCAGGGCCGCTTAACTGTCTTGTACCCCACCATTCAAGACCATAACTTCAGAGCTCTTCCCCATACTAGAGCTGCGGCTTCCAGTGCTAATGCAGCCTCATGCTGCTTCTAAACTCCGTCTTCACGACGTAAAACAACAACTTCAACGCAAATAACTATTTCATATTCTTCTTCAACAACTCTGGCTAACACCATTTAGCCATATTTCAAAACTGAAGATATACCTTATCTTCCTTTTCTTGTAGCTACGCTGCTACCTCCTTGCAGCTACGCTACGCAACATATTTTTTCCCCATCTTCGTCATTTCACACACATTTCTTCTTCGGGGAACGGGACGCCTTTACCATATATATGGCATTTTCTTCCACAAATACACTGAGGGGTAGGAAGGGCGTACCATGAGCGACTTTTCCTATCGCATCACAAAGGGCACTGGAACTGGGGCGGGCACAGCTTACCATAACCGACGTTTCACAAAGGTCACTGGGAACGGGGGCGCCTCCACCATATGTGACGTATAATTTTGGAATAATACATATAGGGCCTACTTTACGTCACTTGGACCAATGTACCATATGGAACTATCTTCATTGGGACAATGAGACCGGTGGACCATCAAAACTAACTTTGCATTTTTTAGAACCAACTTAACTTATTGAACTAACTTAATTTAGTACGGGCATACCCCCTACTAGGAGTAGCCCGTACGGGGGCGTAACTAAAACTTTAACTTTATGCTCGACTTCACTAACTACTTCTTATCTGATAAATATCCCTTTTAATTTCTTTCTCTTTTCTTTAAATATCAAATTTTCCAGTGTTTGTTTTGCATTTCTACGCTACCCAGTTTGTTTAATGTTTTTATTTTATTATTATAAAAGTAACCTAGAAAATTGTTTAATTTATACTTTTAAGACCTTGACACCTCACGTATATTTTTATGTAGCAAATTTCCCAATGTTAAGTAAACTAATTAAAATGTATACTTATTTTAAAATTCCCAAAAATGTATATTTTTAAAATTACCAAAATGTATTTACTTTTTTATACTATCTCCATAAACAAAATGCGTCAGAAAAATATGCCCAATATAAAAGTAATATTTAATACAGTGATCGTGCCATTAAAAATGAAAAATTTCTACTTTAAACTCTAAACTATTTTTTTAAACGTTTTAATGAAACGATATCCCATCTCACATGGTCTCTTTATGTTGCGCTTTTGCCAGTATGTACCAAAAGTTTCAATAAGCTCTAGACTTTAACAAAATATTAACTTTGGCAATTGTCTATGTCCAAAGTGTCTCAACTCCGATTTTGACCAAATTTGTATAGGGTTTTTTTGGGGCGCTAATCACGAATCTAAAGAATTTTTAATCTGAAACGTTTTGTTTCCGAGATATCCATCATCAAAGTCGACATTTGAACTAACCTCATTTTCACTTTATTCCCCTTCTTTTTTCATCACGATTTTTGATTTTAAGTTAAAGTGGTACACAATATTTGATTTTCACCTTTTAAAACCTCATTTTTCTACGTATTTTACACTTTTTGTTAATTAAAATTGCATAGCTTCGCTTTTAAACGTTTTTAAACGCAGCAGATTATGGTGAAGGCGGTGGAGCAGTGCATGCATGGTTGCAGCGTTTTAAAAGGACCCTTCCCAATTTATTTGATTAAAGATGTAAAATACATATAAAAACGGGGTTTAAAAAAGTAAAATTAAATACTGTGAGCTACTTTAGCTTTAAATCAAAAATAAGGTTAGTTTAAATCCCAACTTTGATGATGGATATCTTAGCAACAAAATGTGTCCGACTAAAAATTCTTTCAGATTCATGATAAGCGCCCCCAAAAAACACCATATACCAAATTTGGTCAAAATCGGAGTTGCGGACACTTTCCCTAGAAAACTGAATTAACATTTATTCTTATGGCATATCAGGTATTAGTTATAAGCTTTTCTTTTATTTTTGTTTTGTATACAAATAATTTCTTACCTGTTTGCTTAGATTCTTCCACAACAAATAAATTGGTATTAAGTTCTTCAAGGGGTGTAAAGTGGTGGCTTAAGGTTTTCATCTAAAGAACCTGATGTCGTCACTGAATCATTTTCATCTGATTCTCGATTAAGGTAATGTCCCGTGTGTACTTTATAAAGTTCATCATACTGAAATATACAGACTGTTACAAATTTGAGGGTCATCATTAGGATCTTTAGGAAAAATTAGGAAAAAAAATACAGATTTTTAGTTAAGTATTTTCGATTTAGGAAGTAAACATTTGTGATAAAAAGGATATAAAATTTGTCTTTTGTTTACCCCTTTCTAATACATTCAAAAGTGGAAACATTTAAAAGGGATAGATTAATTTTCTCTTGAGAAGGCTTTATTCTCTTCTGTCGAAAATCGGGCCCTAGGTGATGCAAGATATTAAAAAATTTAGAAAATTTTATGGTCAAAGATCATACTAATTCTTTTATGCTACCATAAAGATCAAAGGCAGCGCTCTTACACTCTCCGCTGGCCGCTGAGGCTTGCTAGTCGTAGCCGTAGCTTTAAGCCTCGGCTAGAATATCAAGTCTCTGTACTGGTAGCCGGTACTGGCTACAATATTTTAGTGGTAAACAGAATTTTGATATCGGTTTTATACATTAGTAGTGCTCCGCGGGTAATATTTGTTCGTATCGTAGCCATAGCCTTAGGTGTCAATATTTTTAACGAAGTGAAGGTTTTATTTTAATATTGCTTAAAATTTTTATCATTTTACTCTTGTTTTTTTGTTTTAAGTTGTAATAACTACTTTGGGAATAATATAATATTGCCAAAACTTTTAGTTATTTTTCTTTAACCAGAATTTAAATAATTTTAATTATTATTATTATTAAAAAACATGACGCATGCGGCGTTCCCTTTTAAAGCTTGAAGTGCAAGCTTTAGCGCGGTAGAGGCACAATCGGCCTTCGCGTTCGACATCTGTTTCTCCCCTACTTTGAGTCTTCTATACAATAATACATTTACATGTTGTCGTCAAGTAGAAAGTGCAGTGAAAAGTGAATGTGGGGTAAATTGTTTAATTTTCTTTTGTTTTTTCAAATGTTATAAATAAATTGTTAATGCCACATTGTTACTTGTAGTTGAT
This sequence comes from Listronotus bonariensis, assembly GCA_014170235.1. NCBI lineage: Eukaryota > Metazoa > Arthropoda > Insecta > Coleoptera > Curculionidae > Listronotus > Listronotus bonariensis. The sequence goes on along the minus strand of JACEGR010002227.1, from coordinate 112,923 downwards.
CTGTATAATTTAAGTAAATACCTTATAACATTATCATGTAAATTCATCGTACGTAAACCGGCTTTACAGACAGCCATTTTTTTAAATTATGAACATACGTTAGTTCGATTCCACTTTTGCCAAATAAAATATTGATTCCAGAAACCGTCAAGTTCAGTGTTTAAACCCTTAAGTAGGCGCGTGCCTTTTTGTTACTTTAGTAGGCGCGTGGGGGTCAAATTGACCCCCAGCCGTAAACATCCAATAATCACTTTTTCTTTAATTTTTCCTAAACTGCTAAATTTTATTTTTAGTTGGAAGCATTTCCTTTCAATGTATGAATAATTAAATGAAAAAGTTGCCGGGAATAAAAATACTTGTATTAAAACATTTTACTGTAATTTTAATTGAAGTCACTATCATTTTTTTAAAAGCTAATTATGGGACGGCAATGCTAGAAAATGAAAAACCTGAATTTAATTATTTATTAGTACCCTTCACACTTTACCTAAGTTCACATAAATTAATTAAAATAAATTATAGGAGCCCCATAATGGTTATCCCAGCACCCTTATTATAATAATAAAAATGTGTAATCTTTTTCATTACATTAATTTCTAACATAGTTTTTACATTTTGCCTAAAATACATAAATAAAACGTAATTCTCCTTAAGAAAAAATATCTAAAATATTTATAATACCAAATGGAGTGGGAGTTCATTCTGAATCTGTTCCTTCTTGTTGTCTTAGAACTAGGTACTGCTCACAAGATTGTTTTCATATGATATTGGCACATTATGGCTGTTTCTATTTTACACAAAAGTTTGATGTCTTATTGTTTTTTTGTCAATGACAAAAAATACATTTGTTCCGAGTCCCTGAACTTTCCGCAACTCGATATACATATTGCTCAAAACTGTAACGTTAGTAGGTGCGTGGGATCAAATAAACCCCCAAGCGCAAAAAACGTAAATTTTTGAATGAATGGTATTGTTTTTGTGTTTTTTTACTATTAGCATATACCTAACGGGCTTTTAGGAAGAAGGTACCTAGAGATTTTTTCCTAATTGTAACAAAATCTCAATGTTATTACAAAAATGAGAACGCTGGAGATTAATTTGACACCCGCGCGCCTACTTAAGGGTTAAGGTGAAAATTTTGTAGATTAGATCAGTCCTTATTCTACAAGATGGTCAAACTTCTGAATACTAGGGCTGCCATATTTTGTTTGAAAAATATTAACCGTAATCGGCAAAATCACCCGTCCATATCAACAATAAAAAAGGTTATTTTGTTAAATACGTATTCCATACATTAATACATTAAACGCTATTATAACTGGAAAAAAATCAACTTCAAAACATTCATAAAAATTTAATAACATACAAATACACCTTGCAAGAAAAGTGTTTTTAGTTTAATTTTTCATTATAAATGAAAATAAATTAAATAACTGACAAGGAGTAATAATGGCCGGACAACTCTACTCCCAGGACTGGCCATTAGAAAAACGGAGATTTGCAAGTAAATACACATTACATACATTATGTTTTGTTAGGAGTCAATTGAGATTACTTATGTACATTATTACTTTTATTATTGTCCTTAAATGTAAGATAAATAAAATAACTATGGCCTTAACCCACACACTTTAATTTTTCAGCCATGTTTTTCTATATTTGTCGCATAGTAAAATGTCAAACAATCCGACAACGTTATTCTGAATACCCCACAACTTTATTCCTCTCTAACTTAAGTATATTTATGGGAAAATCTTCATCCGCCAAAATTGGCAGTTTATTTTCGACGAACAAAAGAAAGATTACGGGGAGAAAAAAGTACCTGGGAGGTTTCACTTTAAAATAAGGGGGAATCGTTTAACTCAATTAATTTGTCAGTCAATGCAGTAGCCAGAATTTAGGTTTGGGTGGGGATGCCCATAAAAAAACCCTACTATTCTGAAAAATAAATGTTAAAAACAGGCGATTAACAAAGATTCAGGTGAAATATTTTCTGGATAATATTATTAAGGTCTTTTTATATGTCGATTTCAATCCCTTAATATATATTTAAAAAAGATAACAAAAGTTAACCCACTTTTCTTCAAATTATGATAGTAGTCAAGATGCTGAATCTTTTTTATCAAAGAATTGGGGGCTCCTAAGCAGAAGGCCAAAACAATTCAGAAAGAGAAAAAACCAATGAACAAACACATAAGCCCTCTATGTGCTGACAAAATTAGTGTAATTCATCAAAACTTACAGTCCATTGAAAATAGTGTCGACCTTTTAGATGACTTTCTGGAAGAGCAAAAGATTGTGTAGTTTTATGAACCACAAAATACTGGAAAACAAGTGAACAGTTACCTCAGTATAACATAAAAAACTTCAATCTAGCAGCAAGTTTCTGATGTAGAGCAGGAATAAATAGACATGGTGGTTGTGTAATTTATGTTAAAAATGGTTTTAATTATAAAGTAAGACTAAAAGTAAATAAATTCGGCTTAGAAAATAATTTTCAATGTCGTAGTTGTGAGGTAATAATTAATAGTAGTAAGGTTGTCATAGTTTCGTTGTATAGGCTACCAGAAGGAGATATTAAGATATTCTAAGATAAATTGGTAGGATTGCTGAATATAAATAATAAAAATAACATAATTATTTGTGAAAATCTAAATGTAGATGTTTTGTTGAAATCAAAAGTTTGCTGAATATTATGTATATTGCTAATTCACTTCATGTATATCAAACTATTGATGAGCCAACAAGGATTACAGAATCCAGTCAGACATGCATTTACAACATATTAACCAATTTCAACAGTATTTTACATTAGAGATGTTGCATTCATAACATTAAAATTTAATAAGAGCCCAACATATCTTTAAACGAAATTTTTCTAAAAAAATATATTAAAGAAAAGGCTATCTAAAGTCAGTTGGAACAAAATATTTTTGTAGATAATTCTCTTCTAAACGATCAGTGGAATGAATGTATAAAACTTATTTTGCTACACTTTAATGGCTGTTTTCCATTAAAAAAATCCAATTAACAATCATAACAAAACTAAACACATACAAAAAACCCCGGAGATTAGAGAATGTATAAAACAGTTGGATAAATTACTTATATATCTATATATATATATATTAAAAATATAAATATTAGATAAAAATCTTTGTTTCTAATAATTGGATATAATTTTCTGAAAGTAATAAAAAACATAATTATAATACAAGAAACGATCTAATTTTAGATAAAACAAAATATGCGTTTATACAAAGTAACATTCATAATAGTTTGATTAAAATTTGGAATAAGGTCCTACACGATCTAAGGTGTTTGCCAGAAAATATATTTCTAAAAAGATAAAAAACATTCTTGTATAGCCATCCATTTTATTCCGTTACAGAATATTTGAATAGCGTTGCGTGTTATGTCAAAATGTTAATAAATAGGATTTTATTGAATGGTTTTTGATTTTAATTGTAATTTGTTTTACATGTGTGGTATGTAAATTTTATTGTATGTTTATTATTTGTAAAATTGTTTATTTTACTGTGTGAAATTTTTAACCTTTTAAAATAGTGTGACACGTGTCACACCTCATTTTGAGGTATAAATTTGTATATTTCGTTTATACTTTGGAACCAATAAACGTATATTTATTTATAGTGAAAAGAAAAAGGAGTAAGACTCTTTCTGTTAAAATGCAAAAAGGATGAGATTTTGGAGCGATTGAGAACTTCTGATAATAAAACAAAAAGTGTGTGAGCAATTGTCAATGAAATTGGCGGAAAATAAAAAAAATAATGATATAAACATGGAAGGTAATCCAGAAAATGTGACCAATAAGTTTAATGCTTCGTGACTAATTCTGTATCTAAGATTTCAGCTAATTTGGACAACATCCCATTTAACTTTTTTATACATCATAATCCATAGTTTATCGTTCTTAAATTAGTTACTGCCGCTGAGATCTTAGAAATAACTAATAAATTAAAAAATAAAACTAGTAGTGGTCATGATGAAATATCGTCTTTGCCAAAAAATATAGCCCAGGTAATAGATAAACCCGTAGTTTACATTGTTAATAACTCTCTTAAGTTTGGTATTTTCCCTGATCAACTGAAACTAGCTGTAGTAGTCCCTATATTTAAAAAGGTGTAAATACAAACATTAACAACTATAGACCAAAGGGTTTGCTTCCATAATTTCCTAAATTATTTGAACACATTATACAGGGTGTTCCGAAATTCATGCATTTAATTTTAATGACATATTCTACGTCAAAATTAAGCCTTAGTTTCTTATATAAACATATATCCAAAAACGCATTTTGTTTTTGGGAAACAACTTTTTCCAGAAGAATGCATACTTTTCAAAAAAATAAATAAATAAAAAGAAAACTTTGATGCATGACGAATTTGTTAATAAAAACTTCACAAAATAATTTTAAATTTTAGGTTTTAAATGTTTATCATTTTTTTGGGAATGGTCCTCGACTTGTCTAAAGCCCATGATACTTTAAATCACGGAATAGTTATAAAGAAACTTGAGCTGTATGGCATTACGGGAACAGAACTAAGGTGAATAATCTCCTATTTGTCCGGGGGCGTCAACAAATTGCTATAGAAAAAGGGAATAACTGGGCTTGGTCAAAACGAGAACTAACCAGAACTGACAATTGGTGAGTGTGTCAACCATACCAATGGCCATTGATAAAGCAAACTTACTAATGATAAAGGCGGACAATTGGTTCTTAAAAAAACAGTGTTAAATTGTTCTAAAACCAGCAATATGATATTTAAACCAAGTCACAAGAGAAGAGAAGAACAACAAAAAAGTGCCTAGTTATTGGGGGTTGATTTAGACAATGCACTTTCTTGGGATGAACACATTGAACTTATGGAAAAATTATTGAACTCAGTGAGTTATAGCTTTCGAGTATTGTGTAAATGTAGAATAATGTTGTATCATGCAAATTTTGAATCGCATATAGATATGGTATAATTTTTTATGGGTGTGGTAGCAATTTAAATAGAATTTTAATATATCAAAAAAGAACATTAAGAACAATTCTTGATTCTTGAAGTTAAAGCTAGGGAAACATTTAGGCAAAAGATAAAAGCAAACAAAATATTAACAGTTTATGTAATGTATGTATGTCCAGGAATGCCTGTTATGTTATTTTTGTATAAAAATGTAATAGCAATAGTCAGTCAAAAACAATATATCTAATAAGACCGAAAAATTACATATACCCAAAACATATATTACCATTAACTAAAAAGGTGCCTATTATTCACCGGAAATTTAAAAAAACTATATTTTAAATGAAATGTTGTTCAACATAGAACCTTATGATTTGGAAGAATACTTTATAGGAGCTAGAGCACTCTTGTAATTATAGATTTATTTTTCTTTTTGGTAATTTTCTAGAAACCTGCGGCAACTCCGATTTTGACAAAATTTGGTATACGGGGTTTTTGGGGTGCTGATCACGAATCTGAAAGAATTTTTTGGCGGAAACGTTCTTGAGATATGCATCATCAGATTTGAAATTTAAACTAATCCTATTTTAACAATATTCCCTCTTCTTTTTGCACACAATGCTTGATTTAAAGCTAAAGTGGCACACAATGATTGATTTTCACTTTTTAAAACCCCGAGTTTTTACGTATTTTACATTATTTTTGCATTAAATTGCATAGCTATACTTTGAATCATTTCAATCCCAGTGTGCCATGAAGCCCTATGTGTATGTATGGTTGCCGCATTATCAAAGAAAAGCCACTCAATTTAATGCAAAAATAATGTAAAAAACGTAAAAAACGCTTAGCTTTAAATCAAGAGTTGTGTGCAAAAAGAAGGGGAATATAGTGAAAATACGCTTAGTTCAAATTTGAACTTTGATAATGAATATCTCGAGAACGAAACGTTTCCGCCAAAAAATTCTTTCAGATTCGTGATCAGCGCCCCAAAAACCCCGTATACCAATTTTCGTTAAAATCGGAGTTGCCGCAGGATTCTAGAAAATTACCTTCGTTTTTTATTATTTGACATTTCTATTATTTATGTATTGTACATAATTATGAAATAAAGATTGTTTATTATTATTATTACTTTTTTGGGTGCCTTTAAAGTGGGCTGCAGCCTGTTGGTCCACCTCAATACGCATATTAGGCTGTAAGGGGTCCAGTACAGGAAAACCTGTCATCTTACTTTTTTAAAATAGTGGAAAAATTATAAAGAAATAAACTTACGGTTACGCCCAATTCATCTATCTCATCCATCATGCTAATTATATTACGTGAAAATATATTAAAAAATGTCTATACTAAAATTTATCATTATCAGAATTGATATTAAAAGCAAATAAATGTAGAATATAATTATTTATATTTTATATATCCACAGATGTTCAGCATTCAGTCTAGCTAGTGCCACGCCATTTTTATTGGCTAATGCCTTTACAAAATAATTAGAAACAGACAAAGAAAATAGGGTGTCTATTAATTATTGGAAAACAGATTAGAGATTAGGGCAAATTTAGCGCAGTTAAGCACATCAGTTAAGCAACAAAAATCAGCTGATACCGGTAATTCACTAATGCCAAGGTTGATAGAGACAAAGGTGACCCAACTTTGCTATGACAGTAAACAGCTGATAGTGTGACGTCATAGAAGTCCTTTTTTAAACCAATTTAAAATTTAACATATTCTTTATACAATAGTTAAAGTCTTTTTAATCCACTATTTGCTCACAAATATAAACACGATTTTAAGAAAATACTAGAGACATTTTGCACCCCTTATTTTGCAATTCCGTTGTGGTTAACGTTATTCTAAGACTGCGCAGTAACGCAAACATGATCCGTTATCGTTAATAGAGAGATATGGGTAATTTGGTTACCGCCTACGTTCGTTATTTACGTAATCCGCTATTTTAAATACCGCATACGGTATTTAGTGTTTGTTTTTAGAGATATGGAAGACGCCGTATTACGAACGGTTAATTTCACCTGTCTGCGAATTTACAAAATCAAAAACATATGATCCTTTAATGTGCGAATACTAAAGTTTTACCCGTTATTTCAAACACATTTTACTGTACATTTTCCTACTTTTCCAGATGAATTTTGACTAAGACATTTTCTCAGTAAAGCCAGATCATTGTCGACCGAGAATCTTAACCTTTTCGTTTCTTTTCCACCTGCGATATTTATATCAAAATAAAAAAGCAAGGCCTTATCAAAGATTAGTAGTTTAACTTTTCTCTGTGGCTCTATTACAAAAATATTTTTAGAAATCGCCCAAATAAATAAATAACCTTAAAAAAACAAATAAAAATATTGTGCGCATGACAATACTATTCGCTATTTTAAATAGCACACGGCGTTATCAGCCCGCAAATTACTTCATGCGGTAACGTTATTACCACCGGCGACGGTAAAAATCGAATCGCGCATAACTTAACTGTCATAATAGCGCTTACGTTAATACCGCATGACGTTACAGCACCACCCATATCTCTCTATTAACCATACCGGACTCCTTTTGGCATATGTCATTAGTGTCAGAACACTTCGTGCACCTCCTTCGATGATGGTGCATGAGAGGCAAGGGAGAGGTAATTGAACGGTTCTGCAGAACAACTCCACTGTAAAAGGAACACTTACGGTGTCGTTCTGGGCGGTTCTAAAGCATAAAAGGAATACACCAATTTACAACCAATTCAGAGTAGCTTTCCAGTGACACAGCCTTGTCTAAAGCCAGCTGTCCATGAGAGCGGTTTTCCGCTCGCGGATGATAATTCAGCGTTGTGATTGGTTAGTGCAAATTTAAAATGCTTTTCCCGCCAATCACAACGCTGAATTATTATCCGCGAGCGGAAAACCACTCTCATGGACTGTAGGCTTAAGAGTGACGCATATAGAGCGCTCCCGACTATAGCCGTCTGTCCATGAAAGCAAATTTAAAATGCTCGCCATTTTCGACGTGAATCCGCAAAAAAGTTAAGATGAAGTTAACTTTTTTGCGTTTTCCACTAGATTGTAGGAATTTTTCAAATCAATAACCAGAACTAACCCCTTAAACTAGTTGATGAGCTTGATGAGTTGTTGCTTGAAGATAAGACAAGACGTTAAAGATCCATTTTAAATAAAAGAAGTATTATGAATGACATTAACTACACTTATTTTAATTATTTACTTCATTGTGATATTTAGTGAAAAAAATTATATTTATCCTACTTACAATACGACCAAAAAGACCAAAAAGAAGGCACAGGTTTTGGGTTAGGAAAAATTTTTTAGAGAGAAAAGTTCATAGCCAATATTATACTTTATTAAAGGAGTCAAGACAACATAACACTTCAATTATTTAAGAAATGTCAAAGGAGCATTTTGACAAATTGTTACAGAAAGTGGATTCAATTATTAGCAAGTCCCACCTCTCATGGACAGCCGGCTTAATGCTACATTTACAATCAATACTGAAATTTTAAATTAACATTTAAACAATTGGTTAAACTTCACTTATCAAATTTGGATTTGACAAGTGAAATTTAACCAATTGTTTAAATGTCAATTTGAAATTTCAGAATTGGTTCTAAATGTACACAAAAGGGACGTTTACTACATTAACTACTGCTCCGAAGCTTTAATTTACATATAGTAGTAATTAGTTATTATAGTAAATGTATGCTAAGTTCCTAAACCGCTCCGAAGGGACCACAAAAAAAAAGTTGAAGGGACTAGTACCCATTTGCACCAACTGTTTTATTAGGGGATCCTTAGCGCTAAGTAGAGAATATTTATATAAAAATTAATAGAGAATTATTGCACAGTGAAATAAGGACAGGCACTAATAATACCGGCCTTATTTTGACATCTGAGCTTGCGCAGATGCATGGTAGGATAAGGACTTCCTTAATAAGGATAGTGCCAGGCTTTATTTATAGAGAATTATTATACAGTAAAATAGAGAGAGATTGCACAGTAAAATAAGGCCAGGCACTAATAATACCGGCCTTATTTTGACATCTAAGCTTGCGCAGATGCATAGTGGGATAAGGACTCTCTTAATAAGGATAGTGCCTGGCTTTATTTATGTCTGTTTTGGGTCGTGCCTAGTGGTGCCTTATTTTGGTCTTATTTTAACTTCGGAACTGTTCGTATAATCGAACGGCTGCCGACCACAAAATCTAAAAGTTTTTGGAAGTAAAAATACTGAAAACCTTGCTTTTTAAAATGTATTTCTGTAATTGTGTAAAACAAAACCCTACAACACAAAACAATAATGAAAAACTACTAAAAATGTTTCCCAATTTTTTTAGCTTAATGGCACTGTCAACATGATTTGCAATAACTCTAAATTATGGGTACAAGCACTATTTAAATAGGGCCGGTATTATTAGAGAAATATTGCATAGTAAAATAAGGCCAGGCACTAATAATACCGGCCTTATTTTGACATCTGAGCTTGCGCACATGCAAGGTGGGATAAGGACTCTCTTAATAGGGATAGTGCCTGGCTTTATTTATGTCGGTTTTAGGTCGTGCCTTATTTTGGTCTTATTATAACTTTGGAACTGTTCGTGTAAACCGAACGGCTGCCGAGCACAAAATCAAAAAGTTTTTAGAAGAAAAAATACCTAAAACCTTGCTTTTTCAAATGTATTTCTTTAATTGCATTATACAAAACCCTACAACACAAAACAATAAAGAAAAACAACTAAATTTTTTCCCCTTTTTTTAGCTTAATGGTACTGACAACATGATTTGCAATAACTCTAAATTATGAGTACAAGCACTATTTAAATAAGGCAGGTATTAATAATTCCCGAGCTTAATAAGGCAACTTGCAATAATTCTCTATTAATTCCAGAGCTTAGTGAGGCAACTTGCAATAATTCTCTATTAAGGCCAGGCACTTATAGAGAATAGAGAAATATTGCACAGTAAAATAAGGCCGGACACTAATAATACCGTCCTTATGGTAGGATAAGGACTCCCTTAATAAGAATAGTGCCCGGCTTTATTTATGTCTGTTTTAGGTCGTGCCTTATTTTGGTCTTATTTTAACTTCGGAACTGTTCATGTAAACCGAACGGCTGCCTAACCCAAAATCGAAAAGTTTTTAGAAGTAAAAATACTTAAAACCTTGCTTTTTCAAATGTATTTCTTTAATTGTGTAAAAAAAACCTACAACACAAAACAATAAAGAAAATCTACTAAAAATTTTTCCCCTTTTTTTTAGGGTATTGGTACTGTCAACATGATTTGCAATAACTCTAAATTATGGGGACAAGCACTAATTAAATAAGGCCGGTATTAATAATTCCCGACCTTAATAAGGCAACTTGCAATAATTAGAGAATTATTGCACAGTGAAATAAGGCCAGGCATTAATAATACCGGCCTTATTTTGACATCTGAGCTTGCGCAGATGCATCGTAGGATAAGGACTCACTTAATAAGTATAGTGCCCGGCTTTATTTATGTCGGTTTTAGGTCGTGCCTTATTTTGGCCTTATTTTAACTTTGGAACTGTTCGTGTAAACCGAACGGCTGCCGAGCACAAAATTGAAAAGTTTTTAGAAGTAAAAATACTTAAAACCTTGCTTTTTTAAATGTATTTCTTCAATTGTGTTAAACAAAACCCTACAACACAAAACAATAAAGAAAAACAACTATTTTTTTCCTCTTTTTTTTAGGTTAATGGTACTGTCAACATGATTTGCAATAACGCTAAATTATGAGAACAAGCACTATTTAAATAAGGCCGGTAATTAGGCATCTTGCAATAATTCCCTAATGTCGGTTTTAGGTCGTGCCTTATTTTGGTCTTATTTTACTGCCGAGCATGTTTAACCTAAAAAAGGGGAAACATTTTTAATGGATATTCTGTATTGTTTTGTGTTGTAGGGATTTGTGTTTAACACAATTACAGAAATACATTTAAAAAAGCAAGGTTTTAGGTATTTTTACTTCTAAAAACTTTTAGATTTTGTGGTCGGCAGCCGTTCGGTTAGCCGAACAGTTCTGAAGTTAAAATAAGACCAAAATAATGCACGACCTAAAAGGGAGATAAATAAAGCCAGGCACTATACTAATTAAGGAAGTCCTTATCCTACTTTTCATCTGCGCAAGCTCAGATGTCAAAATAGGGCCAGTATTATTAGTGCCTGGCCTAATTTCACTGCGCAATAATTCTCTAATGTCAACTTGATTTGCAATAACTCTAAATTATGGATAATAAATAAGGCCAGTATTAGGGAATTATTGGAATTCATATAAGGTGTAGCAGTAATAAATTCAGCAGTATTTTGACTTTACGCATGCTCAGTAGAGGTTTTAAATAAGGGAAACTTTATTAAAGTTACTGCTAGATCTTTAATTGTGCCAAAATATAGTCGGTCGTTTCCCTTCCTTATTTTGACATTTGAAAACGAAATGAGGTTAAGGGTTAAAGTAATTTTTGTTTATTCTTAAATTTTGTCTTTAAAATATACTAAAAAGTTAGAACTTCTTTGTTTGTAACTATACAAAACATATAAATAAAATAGACTATAAATAAAAACAAATAATATTCCAGTTTTAGGTTAAAAATAATACGAGCATTTCGTGTTGACCAATAACACTTCTTCACATAGGCGCGTTAAGGTTTAGCAGTAGAGAGATGGGTACGTTGGTTACCGCCTACGTTCGTTATTTACGTAAGGCGCTATTTAAATACCGCATACGGTATTTAGTGTTTGTTTTTAGAGATATGGAAGACGCCGTATTACGAACGGTTAATTACACCTGTCTGCGAATTTACAAAATCAAAAACAAATGATCATTTAATGTGAGAATACTAAAGTTTTACCCGTTTACTGTACTTTTTTCCACTTTTCCAGATGAATTTTGACTAAGACAATCTCTCAGTAAAGCCAGGTCATTGTCGGCCGAGAATCTTAACCTCTTTGTTTCTTTTCACCTGCGACATTTATCCCAAAATAAAAAAGCAAGGCTTTATCAAAGATTAGTAGTTTAACTTTACTTTGTGGCTTTATTACCCAAATTTTGTAGAAATTGTCGAAATAAATAATATAACCTTAAAAAAAACAAAGAAAAATATTGTGCGCATGGCAATTCTATTCGCTATTTTAAATAGCACACGGCGTTATCAGCCCGCAAATTACTCCATGCGGTAACATTATTACCACTAGCGACGGTAAAAAACGAATCGCGCATAACTTAACTGTCATAATAGCGCTTACGTTAATACCGCATGACGTTACAGCACCACTCATATCGCTCTATTAATAAAATAAGGTTTTCCCTTAATACTGCTAGCACTATTTGCCTATTCCAATAATTCCCTATTATTAATACCCGAGCTTAATAAGGCAACTTGCAATAATTCTCTATTTTCTACCCAGCGCTAGGCATCCCCTGAAAAAATTGGTGGAAATGGTCATGGGTAATATTTAAACATCGCATAAGTTCTTTAAATTATGTGTTAATTAAAAGAAAGTGTATGACCCTTAAATTGTAAATTCGAACAAGGGTGTTTGTTGCTATGTAGTTTCAGCCTAGTCGTGTAAGTACAATTAAAAAAAAGACGATTTCAAGGTCGATCAAAGCCGACGTTGCCGATGTGAAAATAAATCTTATAAAGTAGTTTTACGTCAAAGTCAAATGTCTGTGTTTACCCAGAATTTCCTAATTTTTATTCGTTCCCGTCAAACAATAGGTTCGTTTTGGTTACCGATTGAAACGATTCTAGAACAGTTCGAGCCTGCGCAGTCGGGTATAAAGTATTTTGGTTCATTTAGAACCGATTCCGTATTGGATGCTTGCTGTTTTGGTTTATTTTGTGGACTAGTTTTGGACGATTCGAGAACGGTAACAGCAGTTCTAACCCTTGAGTAGGAACTGTAAGAACCGATTCTGAATTAATTGGTGGAGTCTGCGCGTTACATTTTATTTTTCAACATATTTAACCCTATTTTTTGAAAGATTGTTTTTTTTTGGAATTTGTGTGGTTTATGTTTTTAATTATGGATTTTGGTGGAGTTATGGTAAGTGAACCAAACAAAAAGATAAGGGTATTTTGAAACAATGTTATTAAATACGAATACAAGGTATATAAAATATACCTAAGCGTGTTTTGGTTTTCGAATCGTTTGAACTGTTCTGGGATGATTCGAAACTTCAACTTTATGCACATATAGTTCTGCGCATAACTGGAACTGAACACGAACCGTTCTAAATTTTAGAAACAAAACGAACCTAATCAAACAATACTTTAGTAAATTGTCGTCCGTTGTGTTGTGTTCAACGGTTGTGTTTGTTTATTATTTCTTCGAATAAATTATTAAGGAACAATCGTAAAAATGAACAAAAATATTAACTTGTTACGAAGTGCATAAGTCGACAAGTAAATCCCTTTACAGAATCCAAAAAGTGTAATATAGAATACAGAATTTTACCATGGCCAAGAGATTAACTGAAGAAATGGTCATTGCTCGGACCAAAATATCGGATCTTGCGAAGATTAAGAGACTTAATTGTTGGTAAGCATTTATCAGTTAACATCTATGTTCCTGGGGCTGTGAGGTATTAATATTAATATTAATATTTATTTTCAATATAATTGTTACAAAAATAAGTATTTAAAAACTACAAGCACTTTTTTATTTTATTCTATACAGAAACACCTAGATATTTAAATATATTTGTATTACTTGAAGTTTTCATATTTTTTTATATGTAAATTATTGATAAAGAGTTTTTATTTTATGATTATTATATTTAGATTATTATGATAATTTCTGATTTACTTTAAGAAAATTAATATATCTACTTTTTTTTATTTCTTCCATTCATTACTTCTTTGTATCAATAATGAAAATTAAAATTATGTATTGTGTTGTTCTGGACATTTTAAAATGGTTACCTTTTATATTGTAACAAGACAGCCTAACATTATTCAATGCTTATAGGGCTTATAGTCAAAGAGCCTATGAGCGACAGACCTTCGTCATTTTTAAAAGCTGAAAGCTGAAAGTTTGTCAGTGCATGCTCCCAACATAGGTGGAAGTAATGATAGACTATTAAGTTTGACTCATAGTGGCTTTGGCAGGTTCCTGGTACCAAAGGTTAATGAATTACAGCTTAATTTTTGTCATTTTGTCAAAGCTGAATTTTATATATGATGCTTGGATACCTATTAGAAGATATTTCCTCAGTCGCCAAACAGTTTTGACAGTTCCAACCTTTGCAGACAATTATTTTGGGGTGGTCCAATAGTCCAAAAAAATCCATATTTCTGTTATTTAACAAGATATGACAAAAAATCTTAAATAAGAATTGTAGGGTTTCCAAATAGGAATGTCGTAAAAATATAGCAATGTAGGTATAGGGTAACTGTACCAGTAATTGCCACTTTAAGCCCTACATTTTATTATATTTATGATTGTGACCATAAAATATGGAATATGCTGAATTTCTATATTCAGGGCGTCCTTTGTTAATAAGGTGTTATAAAAAACGATATAAATTTTTTTATTACTACTTATAAAATAAATTTTTGCGTATGTATTTGTTTATTTGTTAAAAATCTAGTAATTGCCACTATCAATTATGAAAAATTCCAGTGATTGCCATACTTAAAACCCAGTGATTGCCACTAAGCAATAAAACTAAAATTATTGGTTTAGGAAATCATTTTGAGGTCTTGTGGGGTTAAATGAATTAAATATTAACATAAGTGACTAAAACAAAAATTTATTTAGCATAAAAGAGAAATGTTACATAAAATGTTTAAAACAATTCAAAACGTAAATTTATTTATAACTGTTTTTTTATTTTTAACAAACGGTAAAGTGATTTAATCTTTCTTAAAGTCAAATTTTCAATGTAAAATGGTTCATTGCCTATTAGCGATATTGGACCATAAAAAATGTACTTTCTATTTATTACGTCGATATCTGGATTTTGCGGCCATACATAAGAATTCTCTACTCTTTCTTTTAAAAATTTCACCTCTATGTTATCATTTTCTATTTTTATAACCCTGCCTATAAAAAACTGCTCTTGATAGTAGACCGCATAGTAGTACTCTATTTTCAGTTTAATGTCAATTTCATTGTTTTTGCTTGAACATTCACTTTCTTCCTCAGATTCGAAAATTTCCGATTCATTTGAAGATTCCTCATAAACAATTGATTCATCTTCGGAAGTTGAAGACTCTTCTGGTAGTTGTCTCTTCTTTATAGGTTTTTCATTCTTAGCTTCTTTTTTTGCTCTGGCCTCCTCCAATTTCTGTAATCTTTTTGTTCTCTTTCCTGTTTTTTATTTCTCTTTCTCGTTCCTTTTGCAGTTTTTCTTGTTCTTTTTAACAAAATGTTTTTCCATTCTTTAGCTGTTACCACTGATGGCACTTTTTCTAGATTCCTTTTAGCCTTTGTTATTGATACTTTCGGTGTTGGCCATCTTATAGCTTTGGAAAATGGAGACTCATCACTAGAATACATGGCGTCACCATCAACAGCAAGTATAGTAGAACCGACGCTAGTGCTACTTTTTCTGGGGTTTCTTGAACCATCTGTTCTTGATTATTATTAATTTTCAGCTTTGGAGACATTTCTACTTGTTTGGAAGTGCTTGGTTGTTCTATGTCCATGTCATTAGTTGCCTCTTCTGCACACTTGACTTTTAATGTTTTCCATAACTTGAATAATTCAGTAAATTCAACTGCTCCATTCCAATCTCCCATATTTTCAAAGACTTCCTTAAACTTTGCTACAATTTCATTACTTATTTGTCTTTCAATAATTTTCAAACATACTTTTAATTCTTCGTATTTTTTTGTTATTTTTTCCCCTTGATCTTTTTTACCACTATTAGCTGGAGCTTGTTTCAGGCATTTTGAAAAATCAACATTATCTGGACACCATGGATATAGACCGCATCTTTTAAAACCATTTATTACTGATTCTTGAGTGATATTTTTAAAAACTTCTTGGAATAGGACAGGAAAATTCGATTTATTTAAAGTTTCTTGGGAATTATTAAACTTCCATTCGTGAACAACTTTTCGCCAGGACATTTTCATAGCTTTAAATACACTGACATCACATGGCTGGAGAACATGGGTTGAATTTGGGTATAGAGCTATTAAAATGATTTGATGTTCAGCACAGAAATCACTGACATGTAAAGTCAGATGGGACGTGTGGCCATCAAGGAATAAAATGACGGGAAATTTTACATGGTTCTTTTTTAACCAGGGGTAGAAAACATTAGTAATATATTCAAAGAACGATTCTCCTGTCATCCAGCCATTATCTGTTTTCCCTACTGCCCATTCATCAGGAATATTTCTTACTATGTCAGCGGGAATTCTTTGATACGAATAAACAATAAAAGGTGGTAAAACACTTCCGTTTGCACAAATACATATTGATACAGTGAGTGATTCTTTATCTGACCCCTTTGAAAGCTCATATATATTGCGTTTACCTCTTGGGGCAATTACCTTCCCACTTTTTGGGCATATCTGGAATGCTGATTCATCGCAGTTGAAAATTCTATTTGGATCGCTCAGCGCCTCAAAAACATTCTCATGCTTTAAAGTAGTTTCTACTTCGGAGAACCACATTCGAATTTTCTCTTCGGTGATAAAAGCTCGATTTCCACTTAAGTGTTCAGGGGTCCTTTTGGATAAAACTTCTTTATGTCTGTTCATGAATAAGGTAAACCATTTCCTGCCTGGCTTGTTATTAATAAAAGGGTTTTCTCTTTTGCTATTCAATATAATTTTCTTTACGGTGGTCAAAATGTCATCTTCAACTAAAGGGAACCCCATTCTTGAAATGGAAATGATCCAGTCAGTTAAACGTTTCTCCTCTTCATTGGTTAATACAGTTGGGGGACCCATTCTTCTTTCTTCAGGTGTTTTTCCACTTACTTTATTTCCAAGCGTCCTCCTGGGAACACCAAACTTCTTTGCCGCAGCTTTGATTGAACTACCATGACGAACTTCAGCAATTGCTTTTTTCATTGCTTCTTGGCTATAACGGAAAAATGGCTTCTTTCCAGTTGATTGCTCCACTGCGTGGCAATTATTGGAATTGCATGTGTTGTAATTCTAATAATTGCCATCCTGGTCCCAAACAAAAAAACTAATTTCAATGTAAATCTTTTACATAATATCAAAATATAAACCTCCACTACCAAGCAGGTATATAAGTAAAGATATATTAGTAAAAATAGCAGTGTGTATCAAGCAAAAAAGAAGGAGCTTACCTTAACAAATCACATAAGCCATGACTTAACCTACAATGCTAAGAAAGCGCGCGTATTTCAGATGAAAGCTAACACCATGGCGCCACCTCTTGGAAGGCGAAAAATTCATACACCTATCTACTAGGTCCCCACTTTTAATTTTAGATGTCGCTGAATGCTATATTTTTTATATTTTGCTTATTTTTGACCAATTAAAAAAAAAGTGGCGATTACTGGTACAGTGGCGACTACTGGTACATCTACCCTACAGAGGTCCAAAAAAAAAAAAAAAAAAAAAATTATTGCCGTCAGATTAGTTTTTTTAATAACTGCTTTTTAGACACTCTGTATTTATCAACATATTTTTAGGGCATACCTATTTAAAACCCTACAATTCTTACATAAGACTTTGTCATATCTTATTAAATAACAGACATATTGGACTTCCTCAGACCATTAGGACACCTCAAAATGTTGGTCTGCCAAGGGGTTGGAACTTTCAAAACTGAGGAAATATCTTCTAGAGGTACCCAAGTAACATATTTTAAATTTAGCTTTTACAAAATTTTGAAAGTTGAGTTTTAATTAACCTTTGATACCTGGAATTTGCCAAAGCCACTATGAATCAAACTTCATAGTCTACCATTGCTTTTATCTAGGTTAAGAGAGTGCTCTGACAAAATGTCTACTTTTACAAAATTACAATGGTTTGCATATTATTAAAGTGGATTTATTTAACAGTACTTTAAATTTTATTCTCTCTTATTTTTTAAAAATTTTATATAAGTTAAGTTTCAGAACCACATTATGCATTCTTTAGTTAGTGTGATGAAAAAATGAATTGCTTACTACCAGATTCTACAAATTTTCACTAAACCACACTAATTTAATTTACAATCTTATATTAAACATGCAAAATCACATTTACGTGTAGAGATAAAAAAACTCTACACAATAAATAAATGATATATTTTTAAATGTGATTTTTACTACCTTACTTGAGATTATTTGCTTTCTGTTTTTTCCATTAAATTTCTGTGAAATATACCTTTTATGATAAATATATTTCCGGGCATAAGTTTAAATATATCTTAAACATAATAGTGGTATCGGAGGAGTTATTAGAGCTTTTCTAAATTTAAATATATTTTTTTTTAAGTTGCATTCACCTGTTTAAGTGGTTTTAGCTACTAACCACTAAATACAATGATATAACCTAACGCAATTTAGCTTAGTCAAAAGGTTTATCATTTGCGAGATACAGGGTGTCAAAGTTTTTAATTTATTGTACTTAGTTATTTTTAAATATTTCATTTATTATTAGAAATTGTTTTACAAAATTTGGTATACAAGCTTTTTTAAAGTAAGGAATAAAAACGACTAATATTTATGCTGATAATATTATAAACGATACATAATAAAATTTAAAATACCTGCAGAATTTTGCTTCTGTTCAAATTGTAATAACTTTTTTGCCTCAGTATATTATGACACCATAATTATGACCCTATTAGATAATTGTTTTCCCCACATTTTTTTGCACAGAAAAGGTATACTTAATAAATATCATTACAACTGTTACTAAGATATTTTAGATTAAAAATTTTATTTTACATAAAACATTTCCTTTACATTCCTTTACGCTTTATTTCGGCCGCCCGGGGTTACTCTAAAAGGTCTGTACAAATTGGTACTACAATTTCCTTACGCCTAAATACAATAATTTAATCCAATTTGCTTTAGTTTCAAATTACCTTTATGATCGTTTGCGAGATACAGGGTGTCTTAGTAAAAAATAAATGAAAAATTTAACATCCTGTAATTTGAAACCAGCCACCTTTTGACCATGGTAAATTACATGAGATCATTGTAGATTGGCCCAAAGAATTTGTGGTTGAATTTTATACAGACCTTTTGGACACTACCAGGTGGCCTAGATAAAGTGTAAATGAATGCAATGGTAAAGTTTTGTATGGAATAAAATGTTTAACCTGAAATAACTTAAGAACAGTTGCTCATAGCGATATTTATCAAGAATATCTTTTTGTGCAAAAAATATGAGAAAATAAAAATTAAATACCTACTAAAATTATATTAGGACAAAAAAAGTTGACACTTAGAACATAGGTAAAGGACTGCAGGTGGTTCCCTCTATATTTGACAACAAAAACATAAGCATATTTTGATTCTTCACTCTGAAAAACCATTTAATACTAAATTTTGTGGAAAAATAAAAGTAATAAATTCAATTTTTCAAAATTACTAAAATAAAATAAAAACTTTGACACCCTGTATCTTGCAAACAATCAACTTTTCGACAAAGGTAAATTAGCTTCAGATCGTTGTATTTGGTCCAAGGAATTTATAAATTTATGGTAGAATTTTGTACAGACGCTTGGAGACACCCTGTATAGGGTGTCCCAGAACATCTGGGCAATCTCTCAGATTCAAATAGAATGCTTAAAAGTAATATAATAAGTTTCTATATATTTTTTTATAAAGTCCTTGTTTAAATATATGTGTGCCTTTGAAGGACGCCGCTGACGACGAACGAAAATCCGTTTTTGTTGAATAACTTTTATTAAAATTGGTATAATGAAATATTTTTTAATATGATAAATACTAGTTAGGACTCCTTAAAATGGTGTTCTAGTAAAACATTGGCCCCCATTAGTTCGCCAGGGTGAACAAACGCAAAATATTTTTACTCCCTGTATAATAAAGGAGTCAAAAAAGTATTTTTGGGTAGCTTAAACCCCTAAACCCCAAAGATTATGGGACCCTTTACAAATAGTGTATTCCTTTTACCTTGTAGAACCGTTCTCTGAACTGTTAATAGTGTCAAGAACGGTTCTACAACATGAAAAAATGTCAAAAAATTGTAAAAGGAACACATATTGTGTCGTTTCGGGCTTTTCTGCAGCATAAAAGGAATACAGCAAATGCTGCAACATTTTTTTATGGTCATGAAAATTAAAAAAAATCTTTTCTGATAAGTTCTTTTAGTACAAAAACAGGTTTTTAGATGTTCAAACGTACACTAAACAAAAACTTGTTTTTGTCGAAAACGCTTTAAGTTACCCAAGAATAACTTATTTTTTGCTCTTCAAAATTGTTTGATTCCTCATTTTTTGACAGTCGAAACCCCCACCCCATTAAAAAAACTACATATACGGCCGTGGGTAGTCCTGACTAGTATTTATCATATTAAAAAAACTATATCATATCAAGTTTTATGCCAGTTATTTAAGAAAAACGATTTCCAGCTGTTGCCTTTAAGGGCACGTACCTCTGTAGAGAGGGTCTTTAGGAAAAATTAACCTTGTCATATTATTTTTATGTGTTCTATACACTGATCTCGATCATAGATAACCTACATTTAGATCCGCAGTGGCAAGAAGCATTTTTCGGATTTTTACGACCTCGCGCTGTAAACAAATGGACGGGTGGACAAACATGCGCACTTAAAAGCCGTGGTAGAATACAAACACCGGCACCCTGTACCCTCCGACCGCAGTCTGACCGTGACGCTCATTAGCTACCGTACCCCAGTCCGAACAGAAAACCAGGACGCCGTCGACAAAATTCTTTCCGATAATGCGGATAGTCTGTTTGGCGCCAGGTGCGTTTACCCTTAATTTGCTTGCGCACAAACCGGATTTTTCGCCAATGAAAAGTGATCTCGATGGATTGCCAATGTTATTACCTGCGCAAAACAAAAGTTACACATCATGCGCGAAAAAACGGGTTTATGCACAAGCAAATCAAGGGTGAACGCGTCTGGCGTCCAACAGACTATCCGCATTATCGGAAAGACATTGTCGAAGGCGTCCTGGTTTTCTGTTCGGAGTACGGTAGCTAATGAGCGTCACAGTCAGACCGGGGCGCATTTAGATTCGACAAAATTGGGGTAAACTTTACCCCAACCTCGACCTTGGCAAACGAATTTGTTTATTATGTTTAGTTTTGATAAGCTCTTGCTTATTTCGTATGTCTTCATGTGCGCATGTCGGGCCTTTACCAGGCGTCGATTCTGAATGCGCCCCAGCGGACGGAGGGTACGGGGTGCCGGTGTTTATTTTGCCACGGCTTTGTGCGCATGTTCGTCCACCCGTCCATTTTTTTACTGCGCGAGGTCGTAAAAATCCGAAAAATGCTTCTTGCCATTGCGGATCTAAATGTAGGTTATCTATGGTTCTATATGAATCTGAGATATTACCAACATTTTCAAACAAACTAAAAAAATCAATAACAATATTAAGTATAAAATTACCTAGAAGCAAAGACAATTTTAGTTTTACTGCAGACACCCAGCGTGGGCGCTCGCTTTGCAAAGTGTATAAAGCGGCAAGTTATACGTACTGTCTACGGTGTGTACGTATACTGTAGTTCCTCGATGAATACCCGCTTTATAAATTTCGCCAAGCGAGCGTCCACGCTGGGTCTCTAAAGTGAAAAATAAAATTGTCTTGCTAGGAGTTTTTTTGATTTGCAAATGTTTTATTGCTTTGACAAAATGTTTCCATTTTACACCCATATTGTGTTTAAGCTGTACTAGAAAAACTCACCATAATCTAATTAAACAAAAAATTATAAACAGGTTTTAATGAAGTCTTTGGAAGAACAAAATTTCGGTACAATGCATATTCTTTATTTATCAGCAATTTTTATTGTATGTAAATTTTTAAATATATATTAAAATAATAATAATAATAATATTTTGTAAATGTTTTTTAAAGTAGGCTAAAGACGAAAAAATATATAAGTATATTTTTTTTTGTAAATGTAAAATTTGCGTTGAATTTCGGGGAAAGTTGTTTAGTGATTCTAGGGAGTATATTTTATTTTATTTTTTTATTCAGTGTTATACGTTTATTTGATTACATAATCTGTTATGAACAAATAATTTATCTGGTCAATTGAAAGTTTAATTTTACATACCTAGAATGAGACCCAGTTCAAATGTTAAACCTTATTAATTGTAGAGTTTGCAAAATATTTAAATTTGTATTCTTTTTTTTTAATTTAAAATTTTTAAATAAAGAAAAAATAGGATATTAATTTTACCCTTGTTTTTTTTTCTAGGGGTAGCGAATTGGTTGATATCTCCCTTTTACGAAGAATTCCTAATGTTGAAGTTTTATCCTTAAGGTAATTAATTAAAATTTGGAAAGTGTATAATATAATATATTTTTTTTTGACACTGTTGTTCCAAAATTAATTTTTGATTAAGTTACTTAAATAATAGAAAATTATTGCAAGTTGCATTATTAAGCTCGGGTATTATTAATACCGGCCTTATTTAAATAGTGCTTGTACCCATAATTTATAGTTATCATGTTGACAGTACCAGTACTTAAAAAAAGGGGAAAAAATGTTAGTTGTTTTTGTTTATTGTTTTGTGTTGTAGGGTTTTGTTTTACACAGTTATGTTTTAGGGGATCCTTAGCGCTAGGTAGAGAATATTTATATAGAAGTTATTCTCCACCTAGCACTAGGGATCTCTTAAAAAAGTTAGTGGAAATGGCCATAACAGAAATACATTTGAAAAAGTATTTTCACTTCTAAAAACTTTTCAATTTTGTGGTCGGCAGCCGTTCGGTTACACGAACAGTTTCTAAGTTAAAATAAGACCAAAATAAGGCACGACCTAAAACCGACATAAATAAAGCTAGGTACTATCCCTATTAAGGGAGTCCTTATCCCATCATGCATCTGTGTAAGCTCAGATGGCAAAATAAGACCGGTAATATTAGTGCCTGGTATTATTTTACTATGCAATTTCTCTAATATATCTTTTATTCTGTCTAATTTAAGGAACAAACCAACAAAAAATCTAGAGTGCAGGGCACTACATTTTTTGAATAGTTTTGAAATTCATCCTCGACTATACAGTTTGATGTTGAAGATTCTTATTCTTCAACATTTTTTACCTTAAAAACATAAATGGTAGAAGTTAATTAAGTGATTAAGGTGGTAAAGTTTAAAAATAAAATAGGCTTTTATATCACCCTGTATAGCACAAGTTAAGACACACAATTTATTTCGTTTTTAATTGTGTACGGGTTACCGCAGATGTTGCTCTCTAGAGTTTGCAATAAAATTGAGAGCAGATTCTAATTTTTCACTCCACAAAATCTCCTTTAACTGAATAACGTGATAATACACTCATTATCAACAACATTATTGATAAAAATTTAAAACCAGATTGATTTATTGACACGTTGTATATCAGAAATCATCAACTTTTGGACTGAGGTAAGTTGGGTTAGATCGTCATATTTTAGGGTCAGGAATTTGTGGTGGCATTTTTTCCGCACCTTTTAGAGACACGCTGTATACTATACTGCCAATTGTAAAATTTTATTTTTCTTAGTTTTGACCAAACCAGTTTTCCCATAATGCAATTTAAAAATTCAAAAATGTTTCACCATTTCTTCTATTGCAACACTTATCCTGGGACAAACTATTTGAAATATTTTAAGAAAATAAAAAAATTATCTAAACTAGTTTTTACTAATGTTAAAAA
The DNA here is from genome assembly GCA_014170235.1 of Listronotus bonariensis. Lineage (NCBI taxonomy): Eukaryota > Metazoa > Arthropoda > Insecta > Coleoptera > Curculionidae > Listronotus > Listronotus bonariensis. The sequence continues at coordinate 89,134 of JACEGR010002227.1, read as the reverse complement.
GAGGTCAAGTTTGTAACATTGTTTGTTTGTAAGGGCTAATTTTAGGAAATTCTGAACCAATCATGAAAATTCTTTCATAATCAGAAAGCTACACTATTCAGGAGTTCTATAGGCTATATTTTGTTATTATTAAACAAAAAGTTTAGAGAAAAATATAATTAAATTAATTTAAATTCTGCGTTTGTTCATTTAGTTTTATTTAATGCAAGTGCAATTGTTGCTGAAGACCATTCCATATGGAACTCCACTCTCTATAAATAAGTGCCTATGTCTTAATACTGGTATCATAAAAAACCCCTATTGTATCATGTATATTCATATGTTTTTCAATATCCATGCGACCTAGGAACACTCTATAGTACTTAGCCGCTTAACCGTTGGGTAAGCGTAGTGTCAAAACTGTCAAAATAACGCTATCCTATTGGTTAAATTTGATAATTTTGGCACTAAGCTGTGTAGGCTGAGTACTTCTGAATGCGCCCAATATTTAATACGTTTTAGAAGAATCCTATGTTATTATATCTTTGACATTTATTTAATGTGGTTGTAATATTATTTTGCGTCTTTTCTTTTTATTATTTTATTTTTAAAATCCCAATCCCGCAAGATTCTTATGCCCAGTTTTACAATTGCAAGTTCAGTTTAGGACCAGTTGAACTCAACTGGTGGTTGAACCTGCTCATTTAAAATATAATGCTGTCAGAGAATGCCAAAAGTAGTTCAGGATGCTTAAATTACTTTTCTTAAACTATTTAAAAAATATAAGATTTGTCCAGAACTTATTAATCAAGTACAAGTTGTTTTAATAGAACACAACAATTAATGTCAAAGTTTGTCAAATATATTTAAATGCAAAAATGTAAAAACAGGTAAATTACGTATAAAAGGTGTAAAACATGATTTAAAAAAATATGACATTAAAAGCAAAATTTGGTTTATTTTATGTGAAATTTTAGATATGGGATCCTCATTCAATTTTAAAAACCTTTTTTATTTAACACTTTGCTGAATTATAAAAAATAAAGGCTTAACTTTCACATTTTTGTAGTTTTTGGTGTCCCTGTACAAAACAATTTTCTTAACGTGAATCTTGTTTTTTAAGAAGCAAAAGCAGTCATCATATACGACTTTCTTAAATATTTAAATTTTTGGTCCATTTGTCCTATTGTAAAGTCCATCCGTGGACATACTGTAGAAGCTTAACAATTTAAACAGAGAAATATTGCACAGTAAAATAAGGCCAGGCACTAATAATACCGGCCTTATTTTGACATCTGAGCTTGCGCAGTTGCATGGTGGTATAAGGACTCTCTTAATAGGGATAGTGCCTGGCTTTATTTATGTCGGTTTTAGGTCGTGCCTTATTTTGGTATTATTTTAGCTTCGGATCTGTTCGTGTAAACCGAACGGCTGCCGAGCACAAAATTAAAAAGTTTTCAGAAGTAAAAATACTAAAAACCTTGCTTTTTCAAATGTATTTATTTAATTGTGTTAAACAAAACCCTACAACACAAAACAGTAAAGAAAAATAACCAAAAATGTTTCCCCCTTTTTTTAGGTTAATGGTACTGTCAACATGATTTGCAATAACTCTAAATTATGGACATACCCGAGCTTAATAAGGCAACTTGCAATAATTCTCTAACAACTTGTACTTGATCTTGATCTAGGTTTTTAATAATGATATCCAAACTCTCCAATACCTTTTTAGAAATTACAAAACCATTTGACCTTTCCTATCTAGCATACGTTTTAGTTAATTTGAATTCTTTATTTACCACTGTTATAACATACCACACCCTTTTCATTAATTTTCAGTCTTGGCTAGGGGTGTGATCTTAAACATTGATAAACACCAGGTAATTGCCCTATACATTTACAAGGACATCCAAAAAGTTTAGGGGTTTGCCAAGGAATAGGAGACTCGCGACTTGTTTTATTTAAGGTTCCTTTAGGCTTTAGTACACTTTTTTCAAGAATTCTTTAATATTGTGGTTTGTTAACAGAATATTTTTTTGAAGCTTCTTAGAATAGTACTTTTTCAGTTATTTACTGGTTTGATAAAAGTGTTGTATTTTGTTTAAACAACATTAAGTCGGTTGATTGTGCACTCAAATGGGGTATGAACGTCGTGCCAGTTCTATATGGTATATCGAGTTTTGGTGTGTTGAATACTAGGGAGTGGAGATTAGACAGAGAGTGCATGCAAGTAACACCTATTGATTGAAATTGACGAGGCCTACCGCTCCAATTTAGTAAATAAAACTTAACTTTAGCAATTTTATTTATATATTATTATTTCGTCTTTCTATGGAGATTCATATTAAGGTAAGCCCTAAATTTATACAATATTACCCACATACCCAAGGCAAAGAAATTATTGTCGATTTTTAATTTTTGTAAGTAATTGCCCAATCTGTCCTAATATACCAACACAGTATTGGTTATTCTAAGACTTAATTCATTACATTAACGGCTCTTTAATGTGATGATTTATTATATAAATAATTTCTGTTATAAAGACCACTAAAAAGAAGTCACAGGGTGTTAGATCTGGATATTTGGGAGGCCAAGGTATTATCTTTCTTTTGAAAATAGGCCTTTCGGAGAAGATTTCAAATGAATAGTCCTAAGCTTGTCTTGCTATGTGAGCGCGGGACGTCCGTCATGTTGAAACCAAATTTGCTCAAATTTTAAATCTAAATTTTGAACAGCTAAGGTGCAGCAAAATAAGTAATAGCTGTCAGCATTTAAGGGAACCATTTAAAAAAAGGCCAACAGTATTATTGCTTTTTTTTAACCATAGCCTGTTGGGCTGGGGGTGTTTACCAAAAATCAATTTTTTTCAAATTCCAAAACAAAAGTTTTCTTTACCAATATATTCCTCTTTACGAACATATGGTATGCCCGGTTTTAGATTTTAGATCAAATATTTTGAAAATTCTAGCTATGCCTATTGATTTTGGGTCTTGGATTTCGGCGAAGAACCTGAAAAAATGGTTAAAGCATTTGAAACCTGCCCCATGGCACTTGGTAGTTTTATATAACACAATTTTCCACTCCCAGTTTAGGTTTTGTTAATTGATCAGTAAATAACCGTTGACCAGTTTTCAGATGAAAATATGTACCGATAGAGCGAGCGGAAAAAACGCTTTACATTTAAATGAATAACAAAATGTAATTAAAACTAAAATATTTCTTTACTTATTTACTACTGCTTATAATGGGCTGCTTTGGTAGCGTGGGTAAACCAGTATTTCATGCTCACTTATAAGGACGTTCTAAAATGGAAACCACCATTGTTCTTTGATGTAGTAATTATTTTGTTTTTAGCGTGTTTACTTAATATATAATTTTTATATTATTTACTTATAAGCGAGTTATTTTTATATATAGGTAACTACGTGATTAATCATTCATGGCGTATTTTAAATAGATCATGTGATTGATTAAGCACAATAGGTGTGAAATAATTATATATGCAAAGCAAAATTTTAAAATAGCTTTGTGTTGTCGCGAAGTAAATCTTGATTTCTTACGATCTAACTAAGATTAGTTAAAAAAACCTCTTTGAAAGTAATTCGCTCAAAAGGTTTTTTAACTACTGTAAAATAAACATTATTCTCATTGATTTTTTTTGCAAAATCATGTTCAGAATAAAATGCTGATTTCGGCGATCCATGATGCCAGCTCGAATTTTGGTCAGAATTTTTTAAACCGTAATTATTTTGACAATTAAGATTTGTTTTTTTGCATTAATTAAAATTGTATTTAATTTTTTAACCAACAAACAACCAATGTCATTTTATTTTTGTTCCTAATTTACAAAAAAATATGCTTATAGAACCTTCAAATATATCTCTAAATGTCCAAAATACATATACCGGGTGACACAGATTGTTATTACCCCCATTTTTTTTTAGTTTTAAAGAAAGACATACAAATTTTACAGTATTATTATAACATAAAATTACATTTTTTGGCATTATCACATCCTCATAATCACTTCCGGTTTAACCGAAAGTACCATCAACTTTCTTATTTTAAATACAAGTGCCTATTTTTTCATACATTTAATAAATATAAATATATTACAATAAAAAAATAAAAACCAAAATTTTGACAAGATGTCATATCAACGAAAATAATGGCAAAGATTTCAAACTTGGCAGTTGTAATCAGGGTCAAGAGATCTTCCAAATAAGGTATCACTTGACCGCTTTTTCTGTTTAAGATTTTATGGGCAAGGCAAATATTTCTGCAAAATTTAAAATTTGTCGACAAAATTTGATAAAATCCACGAAAAAAATACACATAGAGAATTGGCTTTTCAAACAATTGATTAACTAACGAAAAACTTAACTTTTCGCAAATTCCAAAATAGAAATTTTCTTTACTAAAATGTTTTTCTTAGGACCAAAAGTGCCTAATATATACTCGGTGTGGATCTCATGTCTTAGTTTTTAAATTAAAAAAAAATTGAAAAATCTAGTCGGGCATCTGACATCATCTTGAATCAATTTAAATACAACCGCCCAGTTTAACAGTTGCGAGTTCAGTTTAGGATCAGTTGAACTCAACGGGTGGTTGAACCTGCCATTTTAAAATGTATTGCTGTCACTTTTGGCATTTACTTGACAGCAATATATTTTAAATGAGCAAGTTCAACCACCAGTTGAGTTTAACTGGTCCTAAACTGAACTCGTAATTGTAAAACTTGGCATTATAGTTAGGAATCCCTGGACCATTTTTTCAATGCTAATTTTTAACCTACTTCAGAAAGAGGAGGTTCTGAATTCTCCGCTTATGTTTTTTTTTTGTGTGTATGTTACGCGATTACTTTGGCGTTTGTGGGCCGATTGTAATTTTTTTTTGTATTTGAAAGAGTGCACTTCCTCGGTGGTTCCATAAAAAAACAAAGTCAGGATCGCGAGCGAGAAAGGTACTAGACTTATTTTGTTGGCAAGGCGGACTCCAGTTTTTTTGCGGCAAAGCTGATTTTAGATAGGATACGCTCATATAAATAGGTATTATGTCCAGATAATAAAGCAAAAAAAAGAAGAGATCAGGGGAGTTGTAGGAAAAAAGTCGGCCGTCTCGCCAAAATGAAGCTACTCACGAAAAATTAGCTTGTTAGTAATGACTTGAAAAAATGATCCAGGGTACCCTAACTATTAGTGCATTAAAAATACCATTAAATGTTAAAAACCGTAAACCATAAGGTTACTGTAAAAAAATGAAGATTGGTAATTTTAAGAGAACTTATTTTAGATGTTATTGACTAACAAGAAAATTTTACCATACTATTATTAAATTTTTAACTGTATATTAGGTCAAAATTCTTTTAACACCATTAAAAACAAAGGCTGCTATAATTGTTTAAATCCGTTTGTGAACTTCTTGACTGACATCGTTAAACATAAAATAATACAACACAGGTGTAAAACCCTTAGACCTTGACCTTTACTTTAAATATTCCGATTTATAAAAGATATATAAAAGCTAAAAGCCGCTGAAAATAATAAAAAAGCGTAAGAAGTCAACAACCTTAAATTTCCTCATTATTGCTAAAATACACTAGTAGTCAATTGTTCTTACAAACAAAAACGCAATAATTTTTTAATTGTTTTCTTTTTTCCACGGTTTAAATAAAATATTGGTAGTTACCTCGATAGGCATTAAGCGTTTACGTGCTTTTATTTAACTAATTAATTGGGTTTTATAGTAGATTTTGTTGTTTATACGATGATAAGCACTAAAGAAATATGAAACTTATAGTACTTTTTGTTAAAAAAGTGATGTTATAATTATTGTAAATATTAATTGTAATTAATAAGAGAAAATTTAAAATTTCAAAAATTTGACAAGCATTGTAAATGGAAACACCGCAATTTTATTTTATTTTTAACTTCTACACCTCTCTTTCTAATGACATATCACATAATATTGTTTATTTTCAAGATGGCGGCCATAAATTTATTAAAGAGTTCCGTTCGGAGGTCGTCAATAAATGATGATCTATGGCCGCCATCTTAAAAATAAACAATATGTTGTTTATGAGATGTTGGTGTAGAATTTAAAAATAAAGTAAAATAGTTGTTTTCATTTAAAATGTTTGTAGAATTTTGAATTTTCTCTCATGAATTACATATATATCTTAGTAATTTATTCAGGAATATAAAATATCTTAATTCATGTGAAAGTGAAATAGGTCATTCTCTTATTTTTACAGCCTACTAAGCAAAAAAATTAATCAAAGCAGAAATAATGGCGGTACTTGATTTTCTTTAAAAATCTTCTCTAGCCGTAATTGAAAGAATTAGTTGGTTCTTGTGTATTAATGTGTGTTAAAAAATTATTTAAACAGTGTTCATTTTTCTATATACCAACATGACGAACTCTGTTTAAATAATTTTTTATCACACATTAATACACAAGAACCAACTATTAAGTTTACTTTAGAAAAAGAAAACAACTCACAACTACCATTTCTTGACATTTTAATAAAAAAGATTTAAACAATTTTAAAACAAAAATCTACAGAAAGCCTACACATACAAATAGATACTTAAATTTTAATTCAAAGCACCCAATAATGGTTAAAAAGGGAGTTGTAAAAAGTCTATTTGATAGAATTAAAGTCATTTGTTCTAATCAAAATATAAATATTGAAAAAGATTATTTAAAAAATATTTTAATTCAAAATAATTATCCTCTTGATTTTATAAATAATTGTTTCCTTAAATTTGAAACTTCAGTTATAAGACAAAATCAAAATAGACCTATTACAAATTTATTTTTACCATACATTCGCGGACTATCAAATAAAATTCAACGAATAGCACATAAATTTAATATTCGCACAATCTTTAAAACACAAAACACAATCAGATCTCAATTAACAAAAACAAAACCATACAACTTAAATGAAAATACAAAAAATGTCATTTATAAAATACCTTGCAAATGCAATAAGTTTTATATAGGTGAAACTTGTAGACCATTAGCCAAACGCATAAAAGAACACAGATCATACATTAAAAACACAGAATTTCATAAATCAAAAATCTGCCAACGCGCATTTGATAACAATCATAGAATAAACTGGGATGCTTCGAGCATTTTAGCAAGGGAAACTTGTTCTAAAAAACGCAAAATCAAAGAAAGTGCGTATATATTATTAAATAAAGGTAATTGTGTAGCATCAATTTCAGTTAATTTAAATAACATTTGGTTGCCTTTGCTTGATACTGAAGTATCTTCAGGAAGACTAAAAATTAACTAACTATTCACCTTTTTTCTAATATAAACAATAAATACACCAGCAACCAGTTATCTATGTCACTATGACACTATAACCAAACAAACATATTTGACATTTAATGTCGAAGACATTTCAGAATCTCCTAAAAAAGATAACATTTTTAAAATTTAAAACCTAATAATAGTTAGTTTTTATTTTTATTATTTGTATTCAATTTATCTTGACAACGGTGGCAGATTTGCCACCGAAACGTCGATTTTAAAGTATCTTTTTACTTGTTTTATTTTTTTTTTTGGTTCTTTAGTACTTTTAATTTCATTTTTGGCGAGTACCCAACTAATTACCATCCATTAAGTACCTTACTATTGCAAATAACATACCCAAATTTCTTTAAAATCGGATAAGGATTTTTAAGATATTACTAAAATGTCAAAGTTTTTAAAAACGTTTAAAACCGTGTATGTGCTTATCTTGGAAGCAATACATTTCCGAACCTATGTTTATACAAACCTTTTTTTCATGGTTTAACCTAAGGAATACGTCCCTAAATTTTTCTGTCGCAACTAGAAAACACCCTTCTCCGTGCCCCCTGAAACTTGGACAATTTTGAAGTGCCCAACAAAATAAAGTGAGATATTGTTTAAAAAAGTTATTACATACTTTATACAAGAAAAACAATAATTAGTGTACTTTATATTAATTCGTAAATATTTACAGAAATCATTGCACCGTTAATAAGTTAATCATTTAACAAAAAAACTTTCTCCGTTTCTGCAGAAAAGCAAAGAAAAAACAAAGAACATAAATATTAATATCTGGGTTTAAAACTGTTAATAATAGACTTTTCGATGCACAATTTCACTGAATAACTTGCCGTTTCATGATAAACGCTGCGTTAAATCTAATTACGTTTTACAGTGGCTAATAATTAAGTATACAGGGTGATTAGCACTGCTTTCTAAGATTTAAAAGAGAATTTGTACTTTTTGTTTACTAGATATAAATATATACAAAGCAGGGACCTTATTTAATTATTGTGTTAGCCATAAAACTCATAAACTGCAAGTGGGAATAAATGTACGTACAGTGGCGTAGCTACTATGGGGCTAGGCTCCGGGGCCTCCAAGCACAGTGGGTCCCCCAGACTCTGACTTAGAAATTATACATTACAGTACTTAAAATTTGATGGAGGTGAAGCTTTTTTTTTGTTGTCATTTTACTTAGGACCCTACTTTTTTGCGCCTGAGCCTTTGCTTACCTAGCTACGCCACTGTGAACGTTAAAGCTTTTAACACTTTGTACTAGTAACTGTACACTTAGTTTTAACTTTTTCTGTCAAAAAACCGTTTGGCATCATCAGTGTAATTCGGGACTAGGTGTTTGGCATTCAGTCCTCGTTATAATGATTTTTACATTATTTTTAAGGTCGTGAAGTTAGTTAGGTACATTTTATTAAAAGGATAATTCTTGTCGAAGAAGTCTTTGGACCACCACTCGTACGAACAAGTATAGAGAACGAAAAACCCAAATATGCAGAAATTTAATTTATTTGTTTATAAATAGAGAATTATTGCAAGTTGCCTTTTAGGCTCGGGATATTATTTATATCGGCCTTATTTAAATAGTGCCTGTACCCATAACTTAGAGTTATTGCAATTTATGTTGACAGTATCATTAACCCTAAAAAAAGGGTATAAAACTTTAGTAGTTTTTCTTTATTTTTTCGTGTAGTAGAGTTTTGTTTTACTTAATTGCAGAAATACATTTGAAAAAGCAGGGTTTTAAGTATTTTTACTTCTATAACTTTTTGATTTTGTGGTCGACAGCCGTTCGGTTACACGAACAGTTCCAAAGTTAAAATAAGACCAAAATAAGGCACGACCTAAAACCGACATAAATAAAGTCAGGCACAGTCCTTATTAAGGGGGTCCTTATGCCACCATGCATCTGCGCAAGCTCAGCTGTCAAAATAAGGCCGGTATTAGTAGTGCCTGGCCTTCTTTCATTTTGCAATATTTCTTTAATAACAGCATGAAAGCCTTTTTAAATTTTTGACATTTGTGACATAGTTAAACGCGTTTGGCATCAAAACTTTTTAAACTTATTTCCATTTCACTAAACTTTACCCTTTACCAAACAAAGCTTATGTATCCCAGAATAGGTTTTCCATATTTTTTTAGCTTGAAAATAGCGCAAAAAGCATGATTTTTGAAATGTTTCAACAGTAAGTAGTAGTAAGTGGTAGAGCAAGATTAATAATAATTTTTTCCACGACCGTTAAAATAATGCTATTTTTTAATCGGTAACATAAAGATAATAAAGTACTTTATTTTAAAACGCTACATAAAATGTTACAAAAGTAAGAAAACTGGACTCATTATTTCTTTTAGTTTATGTATCACTTTGAAAATGAAAGTTTGCGAATTTTAATAGAAGTTATCGAAAATTAATAGTAATAATGAATATGGACTACTCAGAAATTAAAAAGGAATTTATATTGTTTTGGTGTTATTTCTACAAAAAGTAAGTCATACATTTTTTTAAAAAATTCCTTAATACACAAGTGCATAGTTATAAACAGGATAATTGTCTCTTAAAAATAAGAAGGCCATGAGGCTTTTTTTGCAATATAATGGCGGTGCTACAAAAAACAAAATAATTAACCAGTATAAATTAATAAAACATGTATAAAATGTTAATTTGGATTGGAAATTTTTTATTTGGTCGTAGAAAAAATATAGTATGCAACACAAGTTTAAAGGGTCTTTTTACTCATGGGACTGCCACATTTGCCTGACGGCTCGGGCTTTCAAAATTCCCATTTGTAGAAAAGTATTACTTTATGCCCATGTCATATAAATTACTTTTCTTTATACTTGACCAATCCAAAAGAACTGTTGTTTCCTTTGGTTCAATTTCCCAAAACTTCTTGATCAATCGTGGTAAATGTTAAATATGAAAAGTAATTTGTCTAACAACCACGCTAACAACAAACCACAATAAATAAAAAAAAACCTTATTTAATATATCTCGTATCTCGTCCATTTCATTTTCTCTATTATAAAGCTACTTATAAAATTAGAAAATTAATTCCCTATTTTTTATTGCTGTAATTAGCTTATTACCTAAAATAGTGAAGTAAGCATTTATTCAGTTTTTAAATAGCAATGATTACCATTTATTAACTGCGTAAACAAAACGACATTCGCTGTAAAATCAAATAAATAATCCCAAATATATTCCAAGATATTTGTAAAGAGTTTTTGCATCATACGTTTAAATCTTCAGCAATTTTAAGTTTGTCGTTGGGGTTGGTTCAGTAATTGGATGGCCTTCGTGTTGAGTACACGCCTGGAAAGAATGGGACCGCTTCGGTCCTGGTCCAGGGGTATACGGGCTGACCCTGTTCAGTAAGTAAACCACCCAGTTTAGTGCCTATCTATCGGGTTAGTCATTTAGAGGTTCTAGTTCTAGTAGGTATTTATGAATAGGGGGTCCAAATTTTAGACTGTCATGATATTTGTGTTCGGTACGGTTTGGCAATTTATCTTGAAAAGATAGCCCTCGGCACAACGTCTAAAACTTGTTTAACTGTATTATGAAAATCAACATTCTTCGAGGAATGTGTTTCGTGCGCTTCGGGCAACTAATGGTCCACGCATAATCGGCCTACAAACCACACATCACAAAAATGTGAATTCCAATTTTCATTATTGGATAATCCTTGACCAAATAGGCCACATCCAGCACCTAGTGCAGAAAATATAGCGGCAGTAGCTGCGACTGTCCTGATGAATCGATTTGGCTCTCGGAAATTGGAGCTTAAGACAGGCCATGTTAGGCGCAGTAAGTATACTTATAAACTAAACGAACTATAGAATACCTAACTGACACAACTGACACTTGTCAAAAATGTTTCTATACTTTTATGCATATGAGTGTATACCGGGTGGTGTATCGCCAGACTGGCCATAGAAAATTCCATGTAAATTTTGATATTCTTAAATATTGGATCCCCTATTGATTTTTCAACAAAATTGTGTTAGACAATGTTAAAGACGTTGATGAGATAAGATCATAGACTTAATTTCGTTATTTCTCAAAGAGCTAATTAAATGTTATTTAGGAAAACTGTTTGTAAAATCGTTGAAAATTTACAAGATATTGTATTTATTACTGGTTAATTCATTGCCGTATGCAACGATTTTACAACTAGTTTTTTTTAAATACCTTTTAATTGACTTATTAAAAAATAAAGAAATTAAGTGTGTATGCTTATTTTGTTAATGTCTTCAATATAGTTTAATACAATTTTGCTGTAAAATCTATGGGGGAGCCAATATTTGAAGATATAAACATTTGCTACTTAAACCCTTTTGCTTCTGACCGCTTTTTTCTTTGTTTCTGTATTTATATCAATAATACGAGGTCAAATGTAGCCCATAGAATAACGTTTTCAGTTTTCCTCAAATGTGCTTTTAAAACTTTAGCTCTGTATTTAAAAATCAACATAACTTCTTCGTCCTAAGTCCATTATTCAGTATTTAACTTTTAGCTCAGTATGTATCTCCAAGAGCAGAAGTTAACATCCTATAGTTAATTTTATTTTTCACTACATTTAAGTAGTCAGTTGGGTTTTGAATGTATTCGTTCGTCTAATGGCTACCTGTTGATAGTTATTAAAACTTAATTAAAAGAATCGAGCTGGCAGGACGTGAATATACAGGGTAGTAAAAATTTAAAAAATGCAAGGTATGGGTCATGTATAACTTCATCAATAGCAGTAAAAATAATTTAAAAATTATTTTTAAAAACGGCCTAACGGTTTATTTTGTACCTAAAAGGCCCTTTACCATAATATTTAAATTAATAAGAAAAGCATATGGTGAGCACGTAAAAAAATATTTTATGATCTACACCAGAAGTTAATTAAGGCATTGAAACCTAGAGTGGACCATCCCACATCCCAAAAAAGTGCTTTAACTCGTATTTTAAAATCATAATATTTATCAGTTCATATAGGCCTGATACATACATTTTATGCTATTGAAAATACATGTTAAAACACTTTTTGATTTTTGGATAGTCCGCGCTCTGGTTCTCAACGCCTAAATTCCACTTTTGCAACAACTACGGTAATATAAGATTTATTCCAAACATTTGTATCGCATGCATATTTTTAAAATAAAATACCGCTAGTGTTTGCTAAGACACACTAGTTTACGTTATGACCTTGAGAAATAGCGTTTTCATAATCCGTTCCTTGTAGGGCAAGCCTCTCTACCCACCTGTGACTCATTTTTATGCATAGGGAACCATAATATAGTTTGTTATAGGATGAGGTTTAGTATATGGCTCTGGTTAAAACCAAAAGGCGTAAGATAATTCATTTAAACTGAGAAATAAATTGCATAGAAAATGCCAATAATAAAATTGAAGAGTCGACTCGAACAAACTTTGTCACATTGTTTCAAACTTCATTAGGGACAAAAATCTACATATATGTATCGTCTTTGATGTATCTGTTATTTGCCCTTTGGAATTCGGCCAAATCATAAATTATTATTATTATTTATAGTCGAAAAAAGTTTATATAAACATAGGTCCGAAAATGCATGGTTGCCAAAATACAGGGTGGTAAACATTTTAAAAAACTGTTATTAAAAACAGTTTTTAGATAACATTTGGGCAGTGTTATTTATAGCAGTAAGTTAATTTACATGCCTGTCAAATAGGAATGCTAATTTAAGAAAAAGTTAATAACAAATAAACGCACAGTTTGTTTTATTTCAAAGATTTCTAAAGCAACTAAAAGAATCCTTTCAAATTTAGGGTTTAAATTTCATAGCTTTTTTAAGCATATATTTCTGTTTAGTTTGAATAATACATTATTTTAACCTTATATCCGTGATTTTTTTTATGTATAATACACATTTAATTGTTGTACAAATATTTAAAGATTTTTGTCATAACTATAACTTTTCATTTCTCAAAAAAATTAAAATTGTAAACAGCTTAGCGCTTATTATTAGTCATAAAATTTGGGATTTATGTTATCTTTTAATTAATATTTGTGATAAAATCAGTGGCTTATGGGACTAGGCGGGGCCCCTAGAGTTGAGAAGGGCCCCTGGGCTTAGTAGTGAAAAGAAAACATGTGAATGCAGGTAAAAGAAGGTGACTTTGTCTTTGTCACTTTTGTTTTGTTAAAAGATATAACTAAGGAGGGCAAAAGACAAATGTATGATGAATATAGGTGCAAAGAGGTAAAGACCTTTTTTTTCACTTGTCTTTTGGATTTGGGGCCCTACTTACTACTCTAGTTTATTGCCCCAGGGCCCCTTCTGACTTAGCTACGACACTGGATAAAATTTACTTTGTACAAATGTGGACAATTTAATAACGAAGCGAAACTTTAAAATACAAAATATAGTTTTGATAGTGATTCAAAGTTTCGTTTTTAAAACAGAAGTTTTAAAATTAAGTGTCAGCTTGGTTTAGATTCATTACTCGTAAATTTTAGAGAATGAAAGAATAACATATAAGATACCCAAATCATTTAAAATATAACATTTATAGATAAGAGCTGTAATTCTTTTGCTTGCTGTAATTAGTGTAATTAAAAGATAAACAGGATATTACAAAATGTTGTTAAGAAAAGTTACGGAAAGATTCTACTATTGAAAAAATAAAAAAGTATTTATAAACCTTGGTCCACAACTTTCTCGTTCTCAAGAAACATTTTTAATATTGTATACATAATTTTGTTTTAATTTGGCACTGTTATTAATGGCATTAAGGAGGTAATTTTTCACTAACTTAATTAGATTTAATAAGTCCCGTGGCGTCTGCAGGAATATTTTAACAAAAAGGCGGTACGCCACTCTTTAAATTAAGCAATTTTTTTCGTATCTTGTTTAGTTTCCGCAAAAATAATATTTTTCTTATAAGCAATTAGGTAACAACAAAAATAAATACTTATTTAAATAAGGTTTGTACCCAGTATAACAATGTTTACTAAAATATGTGATTTCGAATTTTTTTAAATTTTTGAAAACCTTAGCACCCTGTATTGTGAGAACGAAAAATTTGCGCAACTATGTTAATATGAACTTTTCTTTATATTTTCCTATCTAGAATCTGTCCTTAAATTTTCTTAATAACATTCCGTAACACCCTATATGAAAATTGCACAAAATATGCGTTCATGTGCCACTCGAGACGTCACTGGACTAAATACATTTCATTAAACAATGGCAAAATCTCTAAATTAGCCCTACAAATAACACTACCTTACGTTTAAATCGGATATGGGATATGTAAGATTGCCAATGTTTTATTAAAATTAATACCTAAACTTTTTATTATAAAATTGACGCTGAATTTATTTAACCCAAAAATGGCTGTCCCATATCCAACCATATAGATCCATTTTCATAGAAAAATATACTGCTAGTATTGATTTGCCTATTCGGAATAAACTGCGCATTTGAATGACAGCATTTTATTTTTATTCCTCTTAAAGTACTTAATTTTTAATTAAACCGCAACTAACATTTTCATTTAGAGTTGTTTAATTATGCCATTAATTACACTTCATTTGAATATAAAAATAAATGTAACATACCTCTGCCGTGCATATAAATAATATATAAAATGTTAAGGAATACGAGGAAATCTTGATATCTAAAGAAATTTTCTATACAGAATGGTCCCTAAGTAATGGGCCAAAATTTAACTGGTGGATGTCGAAGTTAAAATATTGCTATTTAACTAAACTAACTTTAGTACAAAAGTTGATATTAACTGAGATAAAGGGTGTCAAAATTCAAAAAGTATTTTAATATAATTTTGCTGCTGAATTTTATAATAGGTACATTAAAAAACAAAAAGATATAATGAACCCTCCCTTCCTTCCCCCGATAACTTACCAGAAATCAAGGTGTCACGACATTGGTTATAGAATTTATGACAACCCAAGTATATGGATGATTACAATAAATCATTCGTTTATGATGAGGCAGTTGTAGATATGGCTAATAGGATGTTTTTAAAGGCATTTTTAGGTTGCACTAAATCATTTAAACGCGAATATCTAAAAAATGGTTGCTTAGAGCGATTCTTACTAACCAGAACTAATCATAGGAGAGTTCAAAATTTTACTCGGATGATGCATACAAGGAAGCGCAAAAAAGTTGCGACGTTTTAGGGAAATTGAAAGTAGTGTAGGTAGCATCCTCTACTTAACTCATAAAAATTAACATCAGATATGAATAGCTCATGACAGTTAAATTTTGGCCCATTACTTAGGGACCACCTTGTATATGGATAGAATACAGTGTGTCTACCTGTCTACATAAGTTGTAAAAAAGTAATTCTTTATAAAAAGAATTACTTTTTGTTTAAAACTTAAAATGCAACCATCATATATCAAATTGTATTAGTTGTAGTATTGGGAATCCGCAAGACTAGTTATAAAAGAAAAACAACCAAAAAAGTTCTACTCTTTTCTACCGACGCGACGTTTTCCCTAGATATTAAGATTAAAACCCACCGGAAATTTAGAAAAAAGAACATTATCTCCGAATTTTTTTAGTATTGACTTGCACATTTCAAAAGGACACGTGACTACTGCTGTTTAGGCGATTTCCCAACTCCCAACAATTCTTGTGTCTATTTTATAAATTTCTTTAAAACAAACCTCAGAACCTTAGATCCTAATTTAACCCCTGCCCGGTCCTAATATTATTACTATAGAATGTTTTTTTTTAGTATAAACAAAATTAACAGCTTAGCGGACTTCCAGTTTTGCAAGAGGCTAGAAGAACTATATATTAGACAGAATGATATACGAGATATGAATGAAGTTGTATATCTGCAAAATTTGCCAAATTTAAAAACCTTTGGTTGGGAGAAAATCCTTGTGCAAACATAGAAGGGTAAGTACCTATTAATTTATTTTATTTAGTTAGTTTCGTGCGTGCGGTACGAGTCCATACCTTTGGTACTGCGTCCCTGCCAATTCATTAATATTTGCCGGTTTTAGTTCCAATTAATTTGTTTAAAGTAGTGTATTAACTTAATTATCGGAAAACTTAGCCTAGAAATGTAAAGTTTGATTAAAAAAGCGTCTCAATATATGTTAAATCATGTGTTTGTTACTGTTCGGGCATACGATTTGACTTGGAATGTTATTTTTTTGTTGTTATTGTGGCTGTTGGGAACGGACTGTCTGCACGGAGACTTACAACTTAGCGTAATTTATAAATTTAGATATCGTGTTTGTGTTGTGGTGTTACAATGGCCCCTAAAAACGTAACTCTAAAGGACATTATGGAGAAGTTAAATAATATGGAACAGCAATACACCACTCTGTTAGCCATGTATGAGGAGCAAATCAAAATAAATGCCGATTTGAAGAGTGAAATTGCTGAAATACGACAACAACTGCGAAGCGATAAAGGGTCGGGGACGATTACTACTGCCCCTGAAATAATAAGTGAATCTATGCGTGAATTTAGTGAAAGACAGTATCGTCAGAAAAACATTATGATTTTTGGCGCCAGTGAGTCTGCAGTTGCGGATGGTCGTTCAGTAAGAGAAGCGGACATAGTCTTGGCCAGCGATATTTTGCGAAAAACTAATCCTGACGCTAATCTTCAAGGAATAAAAGTATTTCGTGTGGGTCGTTAATATCCAGCAAAAATTAGACCTATGAAAGTGGTATTGCAGTCCTCGAATGAGGTAAAGTCAATTATTCGACGTGCAAAGGAGTTAAAAAAGAACGACTTATACAAAAACATATCTCTTAGCTTCGATAGAACACCTAAACAAATTGATGAATATAAAGCAATGAAAAACATCTTGGACTCGAGGATTCAAAGTGAAGAGACTGGGCTTGGTATAAAGTATGTAAGTGGGTGTCCAAAGATTGTTAATATTGGAAATTCTTTAAACTAAATACTTTGTCTAACAGTGTACTAACATCCGCAACTCACGATGTGACGTGTCTTTATCAAAATGTCAGAGGTCTTAATACAAAAACTGATAGTTTTTATAAATCTGTGTGTGGTAGTGATCACGATATAATTGCTATTACGGAAAGTTGGATTCAAGACAATATCTCTTCTTGTGAACTTTTTGATGATCAAAACTCTGTTTTCCGATGTGACAGGGATCTGAGAGGTATGGGTGTATCTAGGGGAGGAGGTGTGGCATTGGCTGTGAAGAAACAACTTAAAGCAACTCCATTGGATCTACAGGTCGTTTGCAACAATGTCACTAAGGTAGATATAGTGGGTTGTAAATTAAGTATAAGTTACTTGACATTGTATGTCTTAGTTGTCTACATACCACCAAATAAAAGTAATGATGAACTTTTAGCTTTTTTGAGTATATTGAATCTATTTATTACTTGTATGGTAATAATATTGTAATGTTGGGAGACTTTAACATTCCTAACTTAGGTCTGGGAGGTCCAAAAGTTGATCTACTACGTAACTTTACTCACTTATTTGGTCTTGATCAGTATAATAATGTTTATGACAGCAATAATGCAATTTTAGATTTAGTATTATCAAACATTAGTTGTAGGGTGAACAGAGAGCTGTTTCCATTGGTAAATGAAGATAGCTATCATCCCTCCCTCAATATTTCCCTCTCTCTAAATTCCTGCAAAAAAGTACGTTTCCTGTCAATGTGACACAGCAAAAATATAATTTCCGAAAAGCCAACTTTCCACTGTTCTATGATATGATATTACATATCGATTGGTCTGACCTCTATACCTCAAATAATGTAAATGAATCATGTAATCAACTCTATGGGACATTGTACAGGATAATTGAGGTCTGTGTACCTAAATCTATAATTCGAAAACGATCTTTTCCCGTCTGGTTCACATCGGAAATAATTAAATGCATAAAGCGAAAACATAGGCTTTTTAAAAAACTTAAAAAATTCAACTCGCTATATTATCGCACACAATATAACGAACTGCGGGCTTCTATCAAAGTAAAAATTGATGTTGCTTATAGGAATTACATTGTGAAAACTGAAAATGTCATTACAAGTGATCCAGCCACATTCTGGTCCTTCATTAACACAAAGAAAAATTCCTCCTCTTTGCCTGATATGCTGATTCATGAGGATAATCATTATTCTGATCCTATTGATGTAGCGAATGCATTTGCAAATTTTTTTAGTAGCGTTTATAGCGCGCCCAGTAACCGTGTTTACTCAAAACGCAAAAGCACTCTTTCCTCAAACATTACTCTTAACCAACTATCGGATCAAGTGATTTTACGGGAATTAAAAAGATTAAAAAATTAGGCAACTTGTGGCCCTGACAATATACCTTGCTTTATAGTAAAGGACTGTGCCTTCGCCTTATTAAAACCTTTATGCTTTATTTTTAACCTGGCACTCCGCACAAGTACCTTTCCTGACATATGGAAGCAAGCGCGAATTACTCCGGTTTTTAAAAAGGGTAATGTGAATGAAATTGCCAACTATCGACCGGTGTCTATCTTGTGCGCATTCGCCAAAGTCTTTGAGATGTCATTGTATGAATGTATTTTTCCCCAAGTTAAAGGTATAATATCACCTAAGCAGCATGGATTTTTTGATGGGCGCAGCACTATGAGCAATTTGGCTTGTTTTGCTCAGTTTACAGGTGAGGCTATTGATAGACGTATGCAGGTCGACGCAGTCTACAATGATTTTTCAAAAGCCTTTGATCGTGTAGACCATTCTATGTTGTTGAATAAACTCGATGATATGGGCTTTAGCACTGATTTGTTATTGTTCTTAAAATCATACTTGAGTAACCGTGGACAGTATGTGGAGATCCGTGGTCATAGGTCTTACAACTTTGAAGCTACAAGTGGTGCTCCTCAGGGTAGCAATCTAGCTCCTTTAATCTTCTCGTTATTTATAAATGATATATGTTGTGATATTTCAAGTAACGTTTTGCTATTCGCGGATGATCTGAAGCTATCCGGGTTGTTAAGAATCAGTCTCCTACATTTCACTTACCTACACCTTCTACTAATGTTTTGATTAAAACACCACTATTTCAAGCTATGCGCCTTTTTAATGAGACTTGTAACGACATTGATGCTTACGACCTGTCTACGATTCAGTTTACTAAATTATTAAAACATAGGTTATTATGGACTGCTTAGATTAACTTCATTAGTCTTAAGTTTAGTTAATACTTTTTTTATATTATTATATTTTTTGCCATGCAATGATTTTTTTTCAGTTATTATTAATGTGTATCAAATTGTCTTATAAATGGATTACTGTTAGACAATAAAGATTATTATTATTATTATTATTATTATTACTTATTGAAGTTTCGTTTCTGGTGAAAAGTCTGTTCAAGTGCACGTAAACACCTTACTTTCGAAGGTAGTATAAAAAAATGTGATAAACACAACTAGGAGTTTTTTCTGAATTTTTTTTAGTGTTTGCTTTATACAATAATATTTTATCAACTAAACTAAAAAGTTTTTTAAAAATAGCAAAAGTATTTTTTAATATACAAAATTTGTTTTTGTTTTTAAAAGATGATATTTTTTATACAGTGAGTATATTAAAACAGGTCTTTCCCCTTTTATCTTTTAAATGAGACAAGATATCAAGATCGGTTAAAATTTGGGTAAAGGGTGTCACTTAAACTACTTTTCGACATAAAAATAATTTCGGTCACGTGCCCCTGGGCACTGGCCTATGTAACCGAAGTTGTTTTTATGTCAAAAAGTAGTTTAAGTGACCCTTTTACCCACATTTTACCCGATCTCGATATCTTGACCCAGTCAAAAGTTAAAGGGGAGATAACTTTTAAAAACTGCACTGTATGTTGAAATTGCAGCTAAACTTTAAATGCTTGTAACTCTAGATTCTAGAACGACTGGGTCAATTTTTTTAAAATAAAAAGGTGATTAGTAGAGAATCAAAACGCCTTTAAAACGAGGTACTACCTTTCAATTTGAAAAAAAAACAGGGACTATGGCCTCCTTGGCATAAGGCCATGTGACCGAAATTATTTTTCTGTTAAAATATAGTTTAAGTGATACCCTTTTACCTAACCTGTTTTAATATCCTTACTGTATTGGTTAATATATTGACAGTTGGACCTGCAAGACTTATTAAAATGATTTAAAGTCCAGACCTAATTGATCTAATAGCAATTATAGCTTCTACTATGACTAACTAAGATTATTGGTATTTCAGTTATCGTTTGGCGGTAATAAAAGCCCTTCCTCAGCTTCAGAAACTTGATAACATTGCAATTACTCAAGAGGAACTCAGAGACGCTCAACGACGTGGCAAGTAAGTGTTAATTTTCTTAACTTCAAAATAATTTGCACAAGTACAACTAAAATAAAACCGGCTCTGACCAACCTTATAAATAAAATATTTGAATGTTTTTTATTAATGAAAAAAAAACTTTAATACCTAAAATTTTAATACCTGTTACTTTTAATTAGTAACAATATTTTCAGAACTGTTTTTAAACTAGATCTGTAAGTGACATGATTGAATTATCCTATTTTTTTAGCAAATACTTCAAACAAAACGGATAATAGCAGATAATAGTAATAATTAATATTAAAGATTAGTTCACTAATTATTAGTAAAGGCTTTCCCGACCATCGTATGTTAAACGAGTAGTTGTATATTTATGTGGGTTGACCCACAAAGAAGCAAATTTCTTATTTTAGATAAGAAAATAAAATGTTTTTTATCGATTTAATATACATCGCTGTATAACCATCTACTAGTTATTTACTCTTATATTATAGGTATAAGATATTTTTTGTTCTTTTTTACACACTTAATTGATAGGAAAGAAAATAGGCATAATTTGTGCTTCTAGAAATCAACTTAAATATTTTATTGTTTTTGATTTTATTACTTTTTGCAGTCTTTGTTTAGTTCAGGGGTCCTTTTTTATTTTTAAATAACATGACCGTCGCAGTCCGGAAAGAAAAAAGACTCCCGGGCCGAAAGCGGTCGGCCATAGCGCATACTCTCCCCTCACTCCTCGCTGTCGCCGCCGCTCGCCTTACACCGCGATGATTGACGATCTTACGCTTCGCACCAATTTGTTGGCGAGTCCACTTTAGCAAAGACAGCGCGAAAAAATGAAATTGCGTACTCAACAAGGTCCGCACAAACTAGGTTGGCAGTCCGGATCCAGTTGGTGACCACTGGTTTAGATATCAGTAACACCTGTTGTTCTTACATACAAGGTGTTCATTTAAAAACTTAACAGTCAAGTTATCTGCAAAAAGAGACAGATTTGAGAAAATCGCCGAAACACGTCAAGATATTTACTGGGGGAAAACGTGGTAATTATCTAGAAACTGGCCGCAAATCCGATTTTACCCAAATTTTGTATACGGGGATTTTTCGGAGCGCTAATTGCGTCTTTAAAGGAATTTTTTGGCGAAAACGCTTTGTTTCCGAGATAGCCATCATCAAAGTTGGTATTTGAACTAACCTCATTTTCACTATATGTCCCCTTTTTTTTGCATAAAATTTTTAACTCTTAAAACCCAAATTTTTACGTATTCTACACATTTTTGAAATAAGTTGTGTAGCTTCACTTTCAGTCGTTTTAAATTATAGTGAATACGCCGGAGCATTTTAAATTATAGTGTTAAGTTTTTAAAAGGGTTATTTCTCAATTTATTTGATAAAAGGTGTAAAATACATAGAAAAACGGGGTTTTTAAAAGGTAAAAATCAAATATTGTGAGTCACTTGAGCTTTAAATCAAGAATTGTGTGCAAAAGAAGGCAAAGAACCCCTGTATACCAAATTGTGTCAAAATCGGAGTTGCGGCCGGTTTCTAGATAATTACCGAAAACGTTTTTTACAAAAAATTAGACGGCGTCCCTTCAACCCCTTAGCCACCAATGCCCCCACCAAAAATTCCTAAATGAGAAGGTGAGTCGAAAGATACATTATTTTAAAGCTTTTGAAGAGAACTTTAAAAATTACCCAAATGCCTGATTGGGATGGCCGTATTTCTGAAACAAATAGAGTTAGATGTACTTAATGTGGTATTTTATTTAAGGCTCTTTTAAAAATCCTCTTAATGGTAATACTAGTAATAATATACAATAATATACACTATACATTGTAGGATAAACAGTGTATATTTTTAAAATAAAGCACCCTGTGTATATATTACCAATAAAAAATTATTATTAAAAGAACTTTAAGAAATTATCACATTAAGTACATCTTACTTTATTAGTTTCGAAATATGGCCATCCCAATCAGGTATATGGGTAATTTTAAAAGTACCGCCAATTTTGTAGTAGGTATAGATATTTACTTTATATTCTAAGGTTATAAAGTACTTGTCAGGAGCTTAAAAATGGTTTATTACTCAACCCCTTTTCATTCAGGAATTTTGGGGTGGTGACCCTGGTGGTTAAGGGGTTGGAAGGGTGCCGTCCAATTTTTTGTAAAAACGTTCCCCTTAATAAATATCTAGACGAGTTTCGGCGATTTTCTCAAATATGTCTCTTTTCGCAGAATAATTGAACACCCTGTATATCAATTTTAGGTGTTCAACCTAATTTTGGCTTTTAAAATTAAGCTTGCTACGTTGTTAAAAAGCCCTAATCGGCATAATTTTGAATTAGTATAAGAGTCCATGAGAATTCATTGGCAAGTTTTTCTTTCTGTTGGGGATGTTAATATCGTGTTTTTAAAATAATTTTTATTATTTATTGAATAAATGCAATAAAAATACAAAGTCTACAATTTGTGCTAAGCGTGTGGTTGTCGATCATGAATTCTGTAAAAAAATTGTCATGAAGCAAAAGGTGCAAAGTCGGATTTGTTATGCCTGCAGAACTTACGTTTTGTCACTTTATATAAAATTACGCGGAGCGTTAGTTGGTAACTACTATTTGTTTTATTAAGGTTTTTAGACAATGATGCCTAATATTTTGTCTGAAATTTAATGCTTTGTTTTTAAAAGTGTTTTTGCTTGTAACCGTAACACAAATCCAAAATCTTATATTTCTGTAAATATGGTAAATATTTTCGACACTTTTGATCCATTTTTATTAGCAGCTTTGAATTGCCAATAACTGCGGTAATTGGAGTAATAATTGGTGACAGCTTTGACGTATAAAACATAAATTTAACGTCAACACAACGCATTGCTAAAAACCGTTTTATAATTGGTTAATCGCCTAAAATTGATGATAATGTGTTTTTGCGGTGATCAGTTATTTTTTACATTTTTATGTTGCGGATGAAGCTGATCAAGTTTTCTTTGGTGTAACAAACTTGATCTTACTGAATATTATAACATGGTTGCCTTCGGTATATCAAAATTTATTATTAATAATATAATTAGTAGTTAAATAAACTTTAACGGAAAACCTTTTATAATAGAACTTTAATCCATCCTGAGGACGTTCAAGAAGAATCGGAGGAAGAGTATGTACAACCAACACCACCTCAATACAACAGGTATCAGGAATATTCTGAACCAGAGACCAGTCCTGTGCAAAGAAGTCCACCAAGACAAGAGGTAATAATTTATTTTTTCGTAGTTAATTTTATATGTTTACAGTTGGTGGAATATTTGTTTAGCGTAAATAATGTGATTAATATATATTTTTTGTTTAACCAAAGACATTTATAGTTTAACTAGTTTAACCTATTTTCAATTTTATTGTGTTTACTAAGATACTAAGGCTTCTTCATAAAAAGAAACTAACGCTTTTATAATAATAAGAGTAACAGTAAAAATAAAAAAAAATAATTTTAGTTTTAGTAAGAAGAATTATTAGTTTTTCTTTTATTTGCTAAGAAACTACCATACTATTCTGCTAATATAAAGAAAAGGGACATTTTTATCTTAATGTAGATTTTTTTAATATAAATAAGATGGCTTTATTGTCTATCATTTTTGATAAGCCTGTTCTGATTAAAGCTTTTTGAATTATACAATGACGCATATGATGATATGATAATTTCATCAATTTTAGGCGTTCAACCAATTCTAACCGCGGCGGTAATAATTGGTGACAACTTGGACCTATAATGCATTGTTTAAACTTTAACATAACCGATTGATAAATACCTTTTAGAATTGGTTCTTCGCCTAAAATTGATGATTATGTTATATTTAGTGGTTCTTGTTCCAAAGGTGTTGGATGTTTCGCCTTAATAGGTGACGTCATATTGAGACCGGCTGCTGCAGGCCGCTTGTTTACGGCCGCCGCTGGAAACGACACGTATGGTTAAGACTGGAACCACTGAATGCGAACCAGTGCACCGCGATTCATTGTGATTCAGTTTAGTAGTAAGACGCTTTAGAACGTGGAAAATCGAAAAATAGGGACGACGCGCGTGGATTTTTCGCGGCTAAATATTATTATTTTATTATTATTAATAACAGTATAGATTATAATGGATTCGTTTCCAATTTATGACCCAGTGTGTGTTTTGCTGGAAACACCTTTTTCAAGGTGGAATGAAATGACCAAAAACCAGCGGGGGCATGAATTTATTAAATGTGATTCAATAACTTTAGAGGTCACGAGCCGCCACTGATGAGATTAGAATTGGTCGTTTATTATGACATATGTATGTGGCAGGCTTATTGTAAAATTAGTATTATTATAAATATATCTAGGCTTTTATAATACGACTAGGCATATTGTAAAACAATACGAATAATAAAGAATCTCACAACTCACCTAATAATTTTAGGCATAATATCATACACCTGCACCTTGTTAGGCTTATTGTTAGAAATTATTCTTAGCGCGATTGCTTCAGAATCCGACTACATTTAATCCGTCGTATTATAATACGACTGGCGGTATATCAGGCGAATTTCAAGGCATGGTAATTTGATTGGTTCGAAGCGCTATGGACGGTCATGCAAAACTGTCACATTGAGGCGTCATGGTTAGTTCTGGTTAGTTAATTCTTTTTTCATATCTTAAAAAAGCGAATTAAAGAAAAAATTATAACTAATTAGAACTCACCATGACCGCCTCAATATGACGTTATGTTTTAAAGCCCATATGAAATGTACTAGCAAATGTCATAAAAGCAGACCATGCTGTAATAAATAATACAAATCTATAATTTGTATTTTAAATAGTTGTATAATAAATAGTTATAACTAATATAATTTGTAATTTACATTAAGTACGGCATCATGGGTATTGGACATTTACCTAGAACTCCATTTAAAAATTCTTTAAAATAAGAACTGAGAAGTGATTTATATTACAGTTCGATCAAGTCACAGTAAAAGTATAATATCAAAATCCTATAACGACGCTTAACATTCAAAATTGTTTTGAGGTCTACTAAAAATTTGCGTATACAATATCTGAACTTGAACACGGTGGCACAGTAAGACGCACAAAACAGGTCTGTTCAGTCGGTTAGTTTGAAATATGGGCACTAAAACTATTTATTTAACTTTTACATATAAAATCATGTAAATATTTGCGTTGTCTAAAATATCGAAATCCAATCACGACAGTTATTGACATTTGACAACGTTTTAAAGTAGACTTACGTCCGTGGCGTGACTTTTTTCACCTTTTGTTTAGACGGTATGAATAGAGAACAACAAGATATGACGGCACATTCAACACCTCTGGTACAAAGTTTAACTTCTACTTAATACTGTTTTACCACAAAACAATCCAT
Organism: Listronotus bonariensis; assembly: GCA_014170235.1. Classification (NCBI taxonomy): domain Eukaryota; kingdom Metazoa; phylum Arthropoda; class Insecta; order Coleoptera; family Curculionidae; genus Listronotus; species Listronotus bonariensis. The sequence goes on along the minus strand of JACEGR010002227.1, from coordinate 63,154 downwards.
ACCATCTCTGTGGGTTTTGTTTACATAACAAATTGTTTTGATGTATCCATATTAACAGGTCATATTAACCTATAATAAATATAATTTTTTCATCTCAATTCATTAAGACCACTGAATACGAGTTAGACGAAAGTGAAGACCAATATCCAAGAGAAGACGTGTCGGAGGAGAGTAGAGAGTATTCACCTTCACAGCAGGTAGGTATGAATCTTGACTGAATTAAATATGTATTTTAGTGAATAAAATCTTACACGTTTACATTACAAACCCATAAGTTTTTTGACCTAAAATATGATCATTTAACTCAACTTATCTATACACGTCGTCATGTCACTTCAGAACGTTCATGGGCAGTGTTTGCCAATGCGTGTAAAGTAGACGGTCTAAAGCAACGACAAAGCGAGACTCACGCGTCAACCTATGTGCAAGCTTCTAAGTTATGCGTTCCTTGTCTAATATTTACCTGCTAGTGTTCAACAACAACTACAACCACAATCTTGTGGTTTAATGGTTAGCCCAACTAAAATTTTGTAAGAGGGTAAATATTTTATAAATTACCCTAGCTATCCAGGAAAAAACTAAGAGCTGGTATACAGGGGGCTAAAAAAATTAATAAATAATTTATTGTGACCAAGTTTTTAAACAAGTTGTAATTTCTAAAATTTAGGGTGTTTTTCATAAAATCAAAGTCAAAAATCGCTTTATTTATCATAAGACAAAATCTTATTGACAAATTTCTAAAAAGCTGTATTGTACTGATACGATAATGAGGCTAAAAAAATCAATACAGTCTAAACAACTTTATGTATAGATATCTTGAGTAAAATCGTCACATTTTAAGCCAAGGACCTTGTGGCCATGCGTTGTACACACCATTTCCGGACACCCTGTATGTAAAAGCATAAAAATATTATGGTAACCTATTAAATAATATAATCATTAATAGCAGAGTCCACCTCGAAGACAAGAACAAGTTGTAAGGAGAAGTTATAGTCCTGAAGAACAATACATTGAGCGCAGGAGAAATAGTTATGAGAGAGAATCCCCTAGACAAGCACCTCAATATTATGATGTAAGTTTTGATTATTTATTGCCCAAATAGGTTTTTTTACATAGATTCTATATTTAGATTATACATTTTAAAACACTATTAAAATATATTTGGTTGGGTAATTAATATTACTTTTTAACGAAATAGTAGTATATTATGGGACGAGCACGGAATGTTATTCATTTCCCACGAGTATGGCTTTTGCAGCACGAGCCGCAGCCGAGTGATGTAAGTCCTACGAGAGGAAAATCAGTGTTTCATTTGACTTGTATACTAAATTTGTTCTACAACTATTGATACACCAAGGCGACAAATGCAATATTAATAAATATTAGGCGTGGAAAAGACACAGTCCAAAAGTTTTTATATTCCCAAATTGTGACAAATTATTTAAAAGAATTTTTTTTTAATTTCTTATCGTTTGTGATTGATTTTCTTATTACTTGATTTTAGGTACCTTACATATTTTTATACTCATATATGACTAAAAAATAGTGGCTTAAGAATCATTTTTGGATAAAAAGGTTGTCAAATACATACAGTCCACTAAGTGTGCTACAAATGAGAAACTTTTTTATTTGTAATTTCTCAGAAAATTTTATTCTTTATAAAAGTTAGTGCCTGGTCTCAAACCATATAAGCAGTAGTTAGTTTTATTAAAAATGTAATGGTATACAGGGTAAGTCAAAAAGAATGAAAACTGCTTAAGAGTAAAGTTTTCTTAGTTAAAAAATATAACAAAATGTTGAAAAGAAAAGTTATTTAGAATCAAAACGTGTGTCAAATACCAAGTCTTGGCATCCTATTCAAATTTTTATTTATTTGCTTTTTAATTTTAACTTGTCTGTTTTATTCTTTTACATAAAAATTTGAAATCAAAATTTTACGAGGTAAATAAAGAATTTTTATACGCACATTATTATTTATAGTGTATTTGACTTATTAGAAAGCATATTTGTTAAATTATTGAAGTAGTCCAATATTTGTTAAGTTCTAGGGCCCTGTTTAATATCCTTACAAGGAAACTTGAAGTTAACAGTTAGATAAAAAAATTGAACTTCAGTTCGAAATATTAAATCAGAATAATAAAAAAATTTATCACAAAGGGTTTATTCAAAATTTCCCAAAAAATTAAAAAAAACTAATTAGAAGGCCATGACTGGGTACTTAGGCATAACATAACTTTTTTATTTTACATTTTGTTGTATTTTTTAAAATAATTGTACTTTACTCAAAGCACTTTTTGCTGTTTTTTACCCACTCTGTATATCCATTAACTTTTAATAACTAATCAGAACTAACTACTGCAAATACTGGACCATGCACCAACTTTTATGAAGAATAAACTTTTCTGACAAATTGCAAATAAAAAGTTTTCCATTAGTTGCACACCTAATGGACCCAGGACCGTTCCTAGGGTGTCTCGCGCCGTGGTGCAAAAATTTATTTTATTATCATTTTGTATATTTTTATTATTTGATTATACCTAATGGACCCAGGACCGTTCCTAGGGTGTCTCGCGCCGTGGTGCAAAAATTTATTTTATTATCATTTTGTATATTTTTATTATTTGATTATAACCCTGTCGCGCTGTACCTACCTGGAGCTCGCCCACCTGCTTTACGGCGCGGTGTCGAAATGTCTTGCAACATAATTTATACCCTTCGATTACCCCAGGTACAAACACAATTTAGTGTCGAGAAGTCGCCCGCCGAAAATTTAAAAAGTCGTACAAGTATTAAAAAAGGGTGACATGTGTTAACCTCCTTCAAACAGTTAGTTTTAGAAGCCGTTTTTACATAAAAATAAGGAAAGGTATTTATCTTTTTACTTCTTGTACGCTTTTTTAATGAATGTAGCTGTATACCCTGTAGTCTATTAAGTGTGCAGCAAATAGAAAACTTTTTTATTTTAATTTGTTCAAAAATTTTATTCAGTAGTTTCCATTTTTTTAACAGTGTATCCATCAACTTGCAATTAAAATAATTACTGCTAATATAGTTTGGGACCACCCATCCAGTTTTATAAAGAATGACATTCTGACAAATTGTAAATAAAACAGTTTCTTACTGTTGTGCGCTTAATTATTTTTTTTTACCTATAATGACATTCATCTTTAATATTAGTATTCTATTTTTAATAAATATTATTTTTTTAAATACAGCGTGTTTTCGAAAGTTCTTACCAAATGGGAATCTTTTTAATTATTAACTTAACAAAAAAATGTGCCTCTTTGTAAAAGTCCTGCTTGATGAAAAAGTACTTTTCCACAAAAATAATTGTATGTTAGATGTACAGGTGGGTTAAAAGTACTTTTTTCCAAATTAATATACAGGGTATTTCCTAACTACGGCACGAAACTTTAAAGAGTGATTTGCTATGTCATTTTATGAAGAAAAGTTCCTATAAACATATGTCCGAAATTGCTTCGTTTCTGGGATACAGGGCGTTAATTTTTTGTTTTTAAAGTCTGTTTTTTGTTTTTAATATCTTTAATACGAAGCCAGATACAAAAAAAAATGTACTACACTGAAAAGTATATTTAGTTGCTTTATAGGAAAAAAAATAAAACTGCATAAAATGTCAGTGGCGTACATGTTTCTCTTAATAATATTGGTTGTTGTGCCCACTGCACACCACTGGTTTTTATGTAGTTTTTATATTTTTTCCTATAGGAATTTTTTTTTGTATCTATCTTCGTATTTAGATCTTAAAATCAACAAAACATACTTATAAAAAAATAATTAACGCCCTGTATCTCAGAAACGAAGCAACTCCGGGCATATGTTTATAGGAACTTTTCTTTATAAAATGACATAAGAAATCACCCTTTAAAGTTTGGTACCGTAGTTAGGAAATAACCTTTATTTTAATTTGGAGACAAGTCATTTCTAAGCCACCCTGTACATCCAACCTTCAAATATTTTTGAATAAATGGTATTTTCCCATCAAGCAGGACTTTTTATAAAGAGATACTTTTTTCGTAAAGTTAATAATTAAAAAGTTTCCATTTGGTAAGAACTTTTGAAGACACGCTGTATAGATATATTTACTAATATTTAAATGTTATCAATAGAAATCATGCTCAGCTACTAACTCATTTGAAGAAAATCATTCATGCGATAGTACCAGTACATACAGAGAGTCAAAAATAGTAACTAGTCAATCTACAAGTTGTATTAAGGTAGGTTAAAAAAATAAAGTAATGTTTCCAACACTTCAATTTTACTACACAGGCTGATTCAGGAATTACCTCCGAACACTTGACAAGAAATGTACACCCCAAATTTTACTAGCAACACATAACACTTAAAATACGGAAACAAGTTGTCAAAATGGTAAAAAGACAATTTTTCCATTTTTAAAATAACTACACTACCAGAAAAAATTAAGGTCACTTTGAAATTATTGTTTTTTTTTAATTTTCCGCTATAGGTTTATATTTGAAAATTATAATTTGGTAATATTGGTTGTTAACAGTGAACATTTATGTGGAAAGTATTATATTGACTCTACAAATTACATTTAAAGTAAAATTTGTGTTAATATTACTCTAAAAATTAAATAATAATTGATTAAAAACTTTAATTATCAATAACGTGTTCTCTTGCATTACTGACTGCTTGAAGACGATGATCATACAGTCAAATCAATACAGGATCACAATCTTACTGATGCTATTTCATTACTGCAATAACAAGTCTTGAGGGTGCTGGGCTGTTCTTGGGGCTGGTATGACCCTATTAGAAAAATTATTTATAGTATATCAGACATATGCTTAGAAAATTACAATTTCAAAGTGACCTAATTTTTTTGCTTTCCATCGTATAATATCATAAATTATCACTTACCTACTAACTCATGAAAAATTAAAAGTTTGTTCCAATAATTTTTAAACTTAGTTGCACAGCTTTGTAAAGCTCATAATGTAAATATAATTGGTGACGGTTAAATTGCATCATTTATATTGTTTTAGGAATATACAAACGGTGATAGGTATATCCAGAGTCAACAATTCAGGAACGAAGGCAATGAAATTTCTTCAACTCAAGGTTCAGAAAAAAGGTACACTTGTTCAGCTGCAGCGCATAGACCACCGTTTACGAGAAGACCAGTAACTCGGGTAATTTTAATAAACAACAATTTAGTTTTTTAAAGTCAGTAGCCAAAAGATATCTGCGAAAAGAGACAGATTTGAGAAAATCGCCGAAACACATCAAGATATTTATTGAGGGAACGTTTTTAAAATTCAACCCCTTAACCACCAGGGCCACCACCCCTCTTAAATGAGAAGGGGGTCGAGTGATACATCCTTTCAAAGCTCCTGACGAGTATATTTCCAAAACTAATAAATTAAGATATACTTAATGTAGTATTTTCCTAAAGATCTGTAACCAGAACTAACCAGATCTTTTAAATGGTAATAAATGGAAATAAATACTTTTTGTCCTACCCTTGATAGGATCACCAGTATCACAGTTAAAAATACCTTTAAAGAGCTTTAAGGAAATACCACATTAATTAATTAATATCTAACTTTATTAGTTTCGGAAATACGGCCATCCAAATTAGGTATTCAGGTAATATTTAAAGTACCGGCATTTTGTAATAGGTAAAGGTATTGACCTTGCATTCTTGGATTATAAAGTACTCGTCAAGAGCTTTAAAATATTGTATCACTCGACCCCTCTTCTCATTTAATAATTTTGGGGTGGTGGTTCTGGTGGTTGAGGGGTCGAAGGCACGCCGTCCAATTTTTTGTAAAAGGTTTCCCTCAATATCATGACAGCTTTCGGCGATTTTTTCAAAATCTGTCTCTTTTCGCAGATAACTTGAGTGGTAAGGTTTTAAATGAACACCCTGTGTAAAAAAGGCTTATTAAAACTAAATATTTTTTTCACTTAAGAACCACTCATGTGATACTTAAGAGGGTGCATTTATTTTTTTGGTTTTTCTATAGTCCATACTTTTAAAAATAATATACTTAAATTTCAAATGTGCATCCTTAATAGTTTTTGGGTTAGAGCGTTCAAAAAGCTTTGGTTTAAAGGCCGTATCTAAGCTTGCTCTGTCAGCATCATTACAACCAGAGTAGCTTTCCAGTGACGAAATTTTTGTGCGTCACGCTCCAGAGCTTGAAGCTCTTGATCTGCTATAAAAAGTTAGTCACTGGAACGCATCCCTAGACAAGGAAAGAGAGATAACTTTAAGTCATTTTCAAATTTGTGTTGGTTTTTAACCTTTCTTGGCTTTATAATAATAATCTCTCTCTAATATCTAATTCCATTTTAAACAAATAATTTTAAAAAATCCATCCTTCACCATAAAAAACAAAATTTTTCACGTATGGAGCACGAAACACCAAAAGAGTGGTTGGTGCATAAGGGGCATGGAAAAAAAGGAGTAGTTAAGGTGCACAACACTTTCAGTTACTGGAACGCCATAAAGTAGAACAAAATGCTCCGGAGCTAATCGGGAGCGCTCTATATGCGTCACTGGAAAGCTACGATGTTCGGCTTGAAGGAAAGCTTCTGCAATCTAATTCTTTCTTATCTATTTACAACAATGAAACGGGCATTGATTTATATGAACAGTGTGTCTACGTAATTTGGCGCCAATGGGAAACTTTTTTATTTATTTTACGAAAAAAGTTATTCTTTATAAAAAGTTCTGCATGGTCCAAAACCTAAAAAGCAACCACCAGATTGTAAGGTTTTTGATTTTTGCTTAAGAGTAAAGTACTTGTAATTTTACTAATATTAAAAATTGTTATAAAGAAAAGATGTCTAAAAATAAAAATTACTTCTAAATATGCAGTTTTGTTTATTTATAAATTAAAAATTTAGGTTTGTACATTAGGTCACTACATTCCATGGTTATAAATGTCATAGGATAGTTTCAAATAAAGCTTCTAAATTTATAGTTATTAAAAAAGAAGAATGTTCAATGCACTAATAAAGAAACATAAATTTTCGAAAAAATTTGGAACAAAACAAAAATGCATATCTTAAAGTAATTTTTTTATTCTAAACATCTTTTTTATAATAATTTGCAATATACAGGTACTTTACTCTTGAGCAAAAATTACATTTTTGGCCAAACCTCGTAGATGACTGACACAATTTCATATCTGATAATTGTATTTTAGGTTTTGGACCATGCAGAACTTTTTATAAAGAATAACCTTTTTCGTAAAATTAATAATAAATAAGTTTAGTAGACACTGTATAAACGAGTTTTTCTTAAAACTACATTTTTAGATTTGCTGCTGTTGTATAGCAATAACAAATTATTCAATCGATTTGATTTTTTCAAGCATATTGTACATTTGTTTTTCCTTACAAGACTCAAATTTTTAAATGGACAAAAAATTTAATTTTGCCATGCCAAAAACCAACTAAGCAAAATTTTCTTTGCGAATTAGGGTTTTTGTAGTGTCAATATTTTCTATTTTGCTATTTAACGTTCTGAAAGTAATTTTTGTTATACTACGATGTTTGAAAGAAAAACACGAAATTAACTACCCTATTAATTAGCTAGTTCCCTCCTAGTGTTGCTATTCATTATTATTTTTTACTTTCTAGAATTCCAATATACTCTCGGCTGTGTTATGCTTAGTTAAAGAACTAGATTACCCAAGCCTAGAAGTGGTCGAGATGGCTGTGCGATGTCGAATGGACGAGTTAGATGAATGACATAAAAATCATAAAAGACTTGACGAACCGAATGATGATGTTACGATACAGTAATCAAATAACATGTAAGCTTTAACTTTGTTGTAGGATTAAGGAAATTCGCGCCTAACATAACAAAATTTACTACCCGTGGGTCTATTCTTCAATCTCGAATACAAATTCGCATGCAACATCAATGTATTGTCGCTTAAAAATTATAAGAATTAAGGCAGAGCGCACACCAAAGTGGCCTGGCAAGTATCACGTAGCACGCGTCTGGCATGTTACTTCAAATAGAACCAATGCAAAGAAATGAAGCAGCAAACACCAAAGTGATGAGGTATGCAGCGTGCCACGCCACTTAGACGTCCGCTGATTCATTTGTTTGCATTGGTTCTATTTGAAGTAACATGCTAGACGCGTGCATGGATGTCGCATGGGGCATTGTATTTGCGATTGGAGAATAAACTCACTGTCAGACAAGCCGAAATACGGCGAAACAGACTTCACGCGAACCTGTGCTTATCTTGTTTAAATTGTTACATTTGACTTTGAAGTTTTTGACATTTAATGCGCACTTATATACACGCTACTGCGTGGTATTTTTGTTTGAAATGGCAGTGGTAGAAATTTTTATGTGCGTTAATCAGCGTAAAGCAAAAAAAAAAAAAAGATGAAATGGCCCTGTACTATTGTCCTGGCTGGTTCATACTAGTGTGTACTTAGAATATGAGTTTATTTCTTAAAATATAATATTAATTCTTAATTGTTATGTAAATGGTTTTGAAAGTTTTATTCTTTAAAATAAAATTTAGATATGAATTGGAAAAAAATTAAATATCGGAGGAATGAGAATTGTTGAGCTGTATTCATTACTATGTATACAGGGTGTTTCTAAACAAATGCGAAACATTTTATGAGGTGATTTTAAACCAAAAAATAAGAATAAAACTTCATATGAACATACGAACGTCTTAGTTTTTGAACGACGGGCTGATAAGCATTTTCAAAAATATATATTTTTTATAAAAACTTTTATACCCATTCAGACATTTTTTGGCATTTACCAGTTTCGTCCATGAGGGGTGTAAGGTAAATATTTTTTTAAATCCGCAATTAGTTTAGAACAAATTTGATCTCTTAACTTTTTTGTTTGATGTATGGTTTTCCATAAATCAATAGAAATCATTTTTGGTATGGTCAGTTTGTATTCCTAATACGAAATTCTTCATTAAAAATTAACCTTCGTTATTCATTCTTTAATTAGATAGGAATTTTACGATGCCGCGAAATGGTTTCTATTTATTTACGCAAAAACCGTACATCAAACAAAAAAACAAGAGTTCAAATATGTTCCAAACTAAACGTGGATTTAAAAAGATTTTTAATTTGGAAAAATGCAATGGCGTACCATTTTTTTCTCAAAAAATATTTACCTTAAACCCCTCATGGACGACACTGGTAAATTTTATAAAATAAATAAAAGTTATTGTAAAAACAATTTATCTTTTTAATTTTTTAAAACACCGTATTTCAAAAACTAAGACGTTTGGTGGAAAATCACCTCCTAATTTTTTTGCAGTTGTTTAGAACACCCTGTATATCAGATAATAAATAATATGTTTTTAATGTTTTATTAAATAACGTCCAATGCAGTTTATTTAACAAACAAAAAATCGAATGAAATTTAATAGAGTATTTTTACAGAATAAGGCAGGTTCTTTAAATATACCTATATATACGTTCAGCCAATTCAAAAGGTTGATGGACAATTCGTGGAAAGGAGACGGTCAAACAAATGTAGAGCACAAACAGTTGGAGATTAGACGAAAGCTGGCATGTAAACACGATGACGCATCGGTTCAGCTTTGTTGTTACTTTCCTTATCTATTGCCCTTTTGAAGTGGCTGATCGTGTATATAAAATTATTCTGGTAAATATCACTCCAATGTTATTAAGTATAGTAACCCACCTTTTTTTTAGTTAAAAAACTGAAAAAATGGAGCTGATAATACAAAATGCAATACTAAATAGCTTTATGTTAGAAGCTTTTTGGTTATTCTGTTAAGTGATAATTACATACTTTTTTAATTTTTTTTTTATAATTGTTATAGACTTTATAGTTTTAAGCATTTATGATAACAAAATAATTAGCACAACTTGGTGAAACTTGAAAACTTTATGATAAAAAAATGCCTGACATGCTCTTAAATTAAAACCGAACATAAGAAAATTGCAGTTTTTACTATAAACACTCAGAACAACACTTGGACGCTTCTAGCTAGTAAGGAAATTATACGTACTGTTTACGTGTGACATTTACCCCCGATGAATGTCACCTCGATATATCCCCGCAAGCTTGCGTTGTTTGGGTGTCTATGGTAAAAATTACAATTGTCGTATACCAAACTTATTTTGAACTTCTTTGCAGCAAAATAGTAATTTATGTAACAAGTGCATAAAGTGAAACTTTTTTTTCGAATGGGAAGTTTGACAGCACGAGCGGTTAGGCGAGTGCGGTAATCCCATGAGTAAAAAAACTTTATGCATGTATTACATACTATATTTTTTCTACGACCGTATAAAAATTTCCCAAATTACCAGTTTATACATGTTTTATTTATTTAAACCTATTAATTTTAATCTTTGCAGCACAGCCATTATATTGCAACAAAAAATTATAGCCTCCTTATTAATTAAAAGACAATAATTATTCTCTTTAAAACTGCCGTGATTTAATTTTAGAAAATTGTATGTACTTAGTTTTTGTAGAAATAATACTAAAACAGTATAAATTCCTTTTCAATTCTTAGTCATCCAAATTCATTATTGCTAGTAATTTTAAATAATTTCTATTAAATTTATTCGCAAACTGTCAAATTTTAAAACTAGTGACACATGAACTAAAAAAAAATGACAAAATCAAAGGTAACTTGACCGTTTGGTTCAGTCGCGTTTACTGTTACATTGCATAAATTGATATTTCAGTTTATTGTAGTAGCCATGGAAACAAAACACTGATTCAAAGTGTTAAAAAGTTTCTTTTTAACACTTTATGTAGTGTACTAGAGTGGAGTACTTTATCTTCAAGTTAACGATTTAAAAAACTGCATTTTTTTAACGGTCGTGGAAAAAATAAATATTACTTTTTTATAACAACAAAAAATACTTTGCATGGGATATATTAATTTTTAGGGATTTTTTATTGTAAAGAAGTTTTAAAATGGTTTCGCATTGTCTCCATTTAACAGCTCAAAAGTTAAAAGCTATAATGCAAATTATAGGATCTCTGTACTAATGATTTAGTAAAAAACATTTGACATGAGAAACATTGTAGCATTTTATTGGTAACACTGCAGATTCGTTCGTAATGTACCAAAAATTTGCATGGTTGACCATTTCTAAAACTAACTTGGCAGTTAATATTTTTTACCGGAAATACACTTTTTAACAAAACTCTCAGAAAAAAAAGCGTTACTTTTAATTACGGTTGAATGTTACCCTTACCGAATCCTTTTAAATTTTGATAAATATTTTATACAACCAGAACATCTGGGATTGAAATTTTTATAAATTTTTATATAAAGCCCTTAGTGGTTTCCTTTAAATGTTAATGACAAATTTTATTTAATATCCAATGCATCTATCTCTGAATAATGAATTTTCCTTTAAAAAGTTGTTTTATAAAAATGTTGTACAAAATAAGCTCACCCACAGTTGGATAAGCTCCTCGAAAGTATTATTAAGACAATTCTTCACATTTCTTGAATTCATTTTACTTTTTCAGGCAATTTACCTGGTTTTAACAATCCATATAATTAATGTCACAGTTTATAAAATATTTTTTATTGCATCTTTTTACATTTATTTTAAATTGTACTTTTAAAATTCAGGTAAAGAAACGTGTATAAGTAAGCTTTTAAACTTTTATTTTGGTATAAAAAAGTAAAATTACGTTGTTTTAGGTGAAATTTTAGATATTTAATGCCCATTCGATTTTAAAAACCTTTGTCATTCAACACTGCAGACTTTATGAAAACAAAGGTGATTTTCTCTTGGTCAATTTTTACATTTTTGTTGTTCTTGTAGTCCCTGTATTGGACAAAACATGTTTTTTAACTTAAATTTTCTAAGCAGCAAAAGAATTTGTCACACGTTATTTTCTCGACATTAAAATATTTGGTTCATTTGTGTTATTATTAAATCCATACTGTAGCTTAATTTTACTGGGGCGGATAAGATAAAACATTACTTTTTTACTATTGTTTTATTGAAAAGTGTTATAATGCTGCGAATACTTTTATTATTAAAAGAAGTTAATATGGTACGTTGATATAGGGTTATTTTAAAATGGCGATGAATTTTGGCACTGTATAATAATTTAATGACATTAATTTGATTTATTTGTTTCCTTAAGACCATTTTTTTAAAATAAATCTATTGTAACTGCCACTACACTACTTCAGAACAAATTTTATACGAGTTTTTACATAATTTATATGATAAAGCATTTTATACATTCCTCATTATCAGAAAAAAGAATCTCAAGATTTTATATACTTGTTTTTAGGATTTTTAAAATTATTAATTTAAAATAATTTTACTCACTTTATACTAAAAGACTGTATTATACCTATATTTATATTATTTTAGAATTAGGTACTTATGTTATAAATTTACCTACTTAACGAGAAACAACGTTAAGTTTTTAAACTAATTTTGTATAAATGTTAAATTTTACATGTTGACTAACGCATAAAATGTAGTTTATTATTTGAAAAATAATATCTGACAGCTGAAAATGTAACTGCAAATCCGAGTAAATCAAAATTGAGGAGCATGTAAACGTTATCTTGTGAGATTTTTCTCACTAGAAGTTGTTTCGTTTATCAGATGTTTTTATTTATATTTTTATCGTAAATGTTTTATAAAACCTATTTTGGATTTCATTTGTCATTTGGCGTTAATTATTTGGATAATAATGGTGCCACTATGTTGACGTGTTACAGCTTTTGAACTATTTTTCACTGTAAAGTTATTTTTTTAAGCCCACAAAAAAGTTATGCTCCTCAAATAATAAACAATTTAAAAATATATTTTGGACTTGTAGTTCTAAATTTTAAACAACATAAAGCCCGCTACAGACGGCATGGCAAACCTTGACTAACATTTCAGCGAGCGCTTACAGAAACGCTGGTCTACCCTTGAAATTCACGTACCGATGACCGTACACACGACATATATATATCTTTGCCAGTATTTAAGAGGCAAGTGAAGGCGATTACAAACAAAATACAGACAAGCATACAAGTCACATACAAAATGGAAGTATTTCATTTATAATCCCACCCCATACATCGAAAACCAAATTTCTGTTTTTATAGTTAACATGTTGTGTATCTCAAATATCTGGATACTTTTCATATAAACTAAGAAATCCTAATGTGGTGTCATTGCTCAAGTTTTCAGTCATTTCTGCTTTTAAAAAATACTAATTTAGAATAGGAAATAGGTATTATTTAATGTATGAACGTTAAGAACTTAATGAATACCATTAACTACTGAAATAAATTAGAAATTGTCAATGTTAGTTAGGCGCGCATTATAAGTCGTGTGTACGGAGATCAAGACCACTGGCAAGTTTTAACAATTCGCTTTGCTGTGTGTCGAAAATACCGCCTCCTACGCGAACCCTTAAACATTATGCGCCAACGTTGAAACGAGCGGACATTGGCCAAGGCTTGCCATGTCTTCTGTAGACGGCTTAATAATAAGCATCAAATATGGTATTTATCAAAAAAATGCTAGATATAATTAGCAGTTAGAACTTTGCAACTTTTATATAACGACAGTGCTAGTCCAAAATATATCTTTATACCATATATAATAATGTTTAGCCTTTAAATTAAATTCACAGCCAGTTATTAAACAAAATACTTTTAAGATAGTTGTTATTCTAGAATAGATATACAATGTGTCTTCGTAAGTTCTTACAAAATGGGAAACATTTTTATTATTAACTCTACAAAAAAAGTGCTTCCTCATAAATAATCATGCTTGGTGACAAAATAAATTTGGCTTTAAAAGAAAGCCCAAGATATTTCTATTTTTCGATATTCTGTCTACTGCAGACTTTTTATGCGAACATTTAGAAAATATATCACGCGCTAACTTCGTTGATGACAGCTGAAGACTAAAAATGTGACTAGAAATGTGAGGCACATTTTTTCATGAAGTTAATATGTAAAAAGAATTCCATTGGCTAAAGAACTTTCGAAGACACTGTGTTTTAATTTGATATTCTAGGCAGCTTTATTTATAAATTTGTTACTTTCCAGTGCTTACAAATTATTGTTGGATAGTCTTACGAAAGTTTTATTTTCGAAATATTTAAAGTCTAGTCCTCATTTTTAAACGATCTTGCTTTTGTAACTTGCCCTAAACATTTAACTGATGTGCAATGAAAAGAAAATATTGTTAAATAAATTAATTTTTACCTAATAAATATTTTTTTATCCAATAAACTAAACCTCAAAAAAGCTTCTAACGCCGAAGGTTGTATGCTTAAAAAGTATACCAGTTTTAACGACCTTAACTTCCACACATCTGTATACAGTGTGTTCCAGGATAGGTGGTTAAAGAGAACAAATGGACCAAAATTTTGAATTTTAAACGACATTTGCAAAGTGGTCGCATGGTCCAAAAAGTACAAAATTTTTCTTGGATCTTTGTTATAAAGGGCGAGTTATAAATAAAAATATGAAAGATGCCCAGAAGTAAAGTACTTTAATTTTCAAAAATGGAACAAAATTTTATAAGTAAATTTTTGCAAAGAATTTTATGTCAATGTGAAGTTAACCCGTTAAGTTAAAAAGTGTTTTTGTCAATTTTTATACAATACGCATTACAACTTAAAAATGGACAAAACGAAATAAAATTTTAAAGAAAATTTAATTATTAAGATGTTTTTTTTTTAATTTGCTTTCTTAAGCTAACTATTTTAAAAAGTGTTAATGTGTAATGTAAACAATTGACAAAAATAGTTTTCTTACTTTACTGCAAATTTTTACATAAAATTTAATTTTTACAAGATTTTCTTTTACAATTTTGTCCCTTTTGTTTGTTTTAAAAATAAAGGTTCTTTACTTTTGGTCATTTTTCATATTTTTAGTTATAACTCGCCCTATATTTTAATCGGGTTAAAATTTTGTATTTATTAGTTTTAGACCATGCAATCAGTTTTTCCAAAATGCTGTTTTAAAATTTGGAAATTTTTGGTCAATTTTTCCTTTTGTAACACCTATCCTGGGACACACAAAATGAAATTATCTACGCCACCGCACGGCATCACTCATGAACGATATGTCAATATCGTTTTAAGATAACCGGATAATGCCGGATATTATAAAAGTGTTGGTAAACTGAGAAAATAATTCTTAGGATTAAGCCAAAGATTAAAAATTTAAAAAAAAAAACAAAATTTCTAATTTCTTTAAAAACCTTTTTTATCTTAAGGTGATATTCTGGTCTAGAGGCATGAATTTTGGGAAATTTTTTGAAGTGCCGTAAAAAAAAAGGCAATCAATATTTTTACTATCAATTTTTATTAATCAACGTTTCCAGAATCCATAATAAAAATTAAAAAAATTAGTGGCTGATAAAGTAGAAGGTTTCTCAAAAAATTGGCACGGGTCTATGCCCACGATTCCAACACTCCTAGTAATAAAAAAATATATTTTTTTTTTTCAGACCGTCATCATTTAGTGAAAAAATGGATTATTATCTTTTCCCTAGTTCATGCTTTAGAGACATTACTCTAGATTTATAATATGTTTTTTTCGGATTACTAGAAGGGTTGGAATCGTGGGCACGGTCACTTGCCAAATTTTTGAGACACCCTCACTTCATAAGCTGCTAATTTTACTTTTTCTTCTTTTTTCTGTATTTTTAAAATGTTGACAAATAACTTATAAAAAATTAATACTAAAAATTCGTATTGGCTGTTTTTGGAGCACTTCAAAAATTACCTAAAATTGATGCCTCTCGACCAGAATATCACCTTAAGATAAAGAAGGTTTTTAAAGAAATTAGAAAATTTGCGTTTTTTTATTTTTAATCTTTGGTTTTAGTCTCTAGACCAGAATACCTTCATTAAGTTTAAGCAGTACTGGAGTACCGATTACGTAATCTTAAGTTTAAACATAAGTTCTACGGATAACTAGACGTTTATAAAATCCACATTTTAGAAATCTGAAGTTTAATCCACAGAATTGAAGATAATCCGACATTATAATACCCCATAGATAACCTACATTTAGATCTGCAGTGGCAAGAAGCATTTTTCGGATTTTTACGACCGCGCGCAGTGGGTGGACGAACATGCGCACTTAAAAGCCTTGGCAAAATACAAACACCGGCACCCCGTACCTTCGTCCGCGGTCTGACCGTAACGCTCATTAGCTACCGTACTTCGAACAGAAAAGCAGGACGCGGTCAACAAATCCTTTCCTATAATGCGAATAGTTTGTTTGGGTCCGGGTGCGTTTACCCTCAACTGGCTTGCGTACAAACCGGTTTTTTCGCCCATGAAATGTAACTTTTGTTTCGCGCAGGTTATAAAATTGGTAATCCATTGAGATCAGTGTAATACCCAGCCTGAGCAGTTTTTTTCCACGTGTCCATCCTTTTAGCGGTCAGTTATGAAAAAAAATATCACTCTTATAAAGGTATTCATTTGCCAAAAATTATGAGAATAATAAATTAGAATATACAATACTGGTGCCTGCATATTATTTCACAAAACAACTATAAAGTATAAAATTATCAAATTACTAAATTAGACAAACATGTAATTAAAATCGTTTATTAAACAATAAAACAACAAAACTGACAAACAATAAAGTAAACTGTTACAAATAACTTCTAATCTACTTAAGAATAGAAAATTGCAATATGTCAAATACAAGGTACCTATGTACCTATAATAAAACTTATTTACTTTGTAAATAAAAATGTTGTATTTACATAGTATTTCTTTTTCGCTTTAAATTTGGCATGACAGGTGGAGGTACAGGAATTTTGAGTATAATACTTGATTTACTTTTGGTTGACTGACTAAATCCTAAATTTCTCGCAAACTCCTGCATCTTTTTAAGTCCTGTCTTCATATCTTTTGAAAGTAATTCTAAATCTGTTTCATAGTCCATTGCTATCATGAGCAATACTATTGTGTAACAAAGACCTTTGTCTTTCATACTAAGAGGCCTAGTCCTGTAAAAAAATGAATTGTTTATTGCTTATTGATTAATTATAAACTTACAATGTTAACAAGTATATATTTTTTTAAACCTAACAAAAATGCTTTTTAATTTTATTAATGACACCTAGATGCTTACTGCAGAATAACTATCCTAAATATATTTAACTATAGTATTGTATAAACAATATTCAAAAATTGTATTAATGTATTATAGTTAGTCTTAGGAGAATATTTTATTATTACATAAATTTATTATTATTTACTTTTGTAATATATTGCGCCTACATTCCATACTGCTAGATTAAATTATTTTTTTTTACTTTTCCAAATCACCTTTCATTTGTATGTTACTTTATTACATTTTATTTAACTTTTGACAATGAAGCATCTAATCGCATAAATACGTTTAATTTTCTAATCAAATTAAGAGGCACAATGATGCAATATGCTCAATTAGCTGATAAAAATAGTAATCTAAATCGAAAATAGCG
This sequence comes from Listronotus bonariensis, assembly GCA_014170235.1. Lineage (NCBI taxonomy): Eukaryota > Metazoa > Arthropoda > Insecta > Coleoptera > Curculionidae > Listronotus > Listronotus bonariensis. Next base: position 45,679 of record JACEGR010002227.1, on the reverse strand, counting down.
ACAAATTGTTACCATATGAATACAAATTATCTGATTTTTGGTTTGTGTCTCGGCTAGAAGCAAGCACTTTTGGATGCAAAGCATTAAATTTCAGAAAAATTATTTGACATCATTGTTTAAAAACCTTAATAAAACAAAGAATGGTTACCACTTAGTATTCGGCATATAAAGCAACCAATTAAGTTCTTAAATACTTGAACTGCAGACACAACAAAACCGACTTTGTACAGGGTTTTCATTTATATTTTCCACCAACTTTTTACTATAACCAAAAAATCGTCTTGTCCAAAAATTTTATACTTTTCATCTATTATCTTTTGAGCATAACAAAAAAATTAAATTAACATCAAAAACTTAAGAAAAATGAAAAGGAAAACTTGTTTAAATGGAACTCCATGTATATTATGTCACCATTGAAAAGGTATACAAAAATAGCACATTTGATATACAGAATCAGCCAGTCAATTATGTAAACATCAATCATGTAAACATGGGTGACTAATACTACTTGCTTTGTTACTGCATTACTGGCCGATATCCCATAAACTATTGCTTATACAGTATTTATCTTTAATAGTTTTTGTAATATGACCTAGGTGGTCATATTTCTAAATTAATTTAAAAATAGTAGCTCCGGCAAACAGCGTGCGCGACCAAACAGCGCGGCATCGACTTTGTAATACATTGAATCCTTGTCTAGCGTCACATGGCCGTCCTGCCTGGCGTGTCACGGACGTGTGTGTGTATGTGTGTGAGACCTTGACGCGCTGATGTCCCGCTAACCTCCTAATGTGTTTTTTCTTAAGATTCTTTTAAATATATTTTTAAAGGTGATATAATAAACAGGGTGTGTCATTAAAAAATATATATTTTTGTACTACTCTGTATATTATCACCAATATCACTATTAAAAGATTTTAAAAATATACTACATTAAGTATATCTAACTATATTAGTTTCGGAAATATGGGCATCCAAATTAGGTATTCAGATAAATTTTAAAGTAACGCCATTTTGTAATAGGTAAAGCTATTGACTTTATATTCTAGGTTTACTCAAACCAAATATGCTTTATTGTCCAAAGAACAAAATTCTCATTGATTAAGCGATAAAAAAATATACATTTAAGAATAATATATATAGATTCTAAATTCTTGGGGATTCGGGTAGGGCTGAAGTAAAACTCTTTTTTTACTTACTTACTTAATTTATTTTTTCCTTTTTCAAGGCTACAATATAAAGAAAAATCTTTTATAATCAAAAATTAATCTACAAAAGCAACCTATTGTTTTAAAAACGGTAATATTTAACAATAAAACTTACGTGCAAAGTGAGTTTTCTTTAGGCTAGAGTTGTAATAAGAAACATAATCAATTTATTGTTTTACATATTTCTTCTGACAATTTTTGGAATTAAACTTTTAAAAATTTTTACATTTTAGTGTTTTCTAGAACATCTTAATAAATACTGTTAAGTTAATACATATTGAAATCAATATCGGTAGCAGTGTTATCAGGACAACATTCCTTTGCAGGGTTTTTTCTTTTTTTTTTTGGTTGTTGATCGAAAAAGATGTATACAGTATGGATTTTGGAACTTTACAAAAAAATTTTTTGAAAAACTATTTTGAATTTTCTTCTTTATATATTTTATACATTATTATAGTGATAAGGCAGGATACAAAAACTTATTTTGACTAAATTAATTATCGTTTTGTTTTAAGTTTTCTAAGGGGCTAGAATAAATTATGCTTAGATCATCAATATCTTTTCTTTTATTTATGCAACTACCATCCAGGAAAATCTCCACCATTTCCAAAAACTGTCTTTTGTTTTTGTTTTTTCTGTGTTAAGTACCTTTGCATTGGCAAAATCAATGTTATGATTAGTCGTAAGGACATGTTCAGATAGGGTACAAGTTTTTTTATTGAGCCTGCAATCGCTCTTATGTCTGGTAATTCGTTGCTGTAAAACAGTGGAAGTCTGTCCTATATAGTTACTGTTGCATTCTATGCATTGAAGAGAGTAAACAACATTCGATTTTTTGAAAACACTGTCTTTATCTTTTAGCCTGGAAAAAGTGTTTCCAATTTTTAAAATTTGTTTGCCACTTATTTTGAGGCTCGTAAGTTTAGTTAAAATCTTTGCTAATTTGTGAAAAGTTTCACCGCAATATGGTAGTGAAAAAAATAAGAAGCTTGATTTTCAGTTGATAAGGAACTACTATTTTGAGGAGTGCTTGTTGGTTGGTTATTATTGAATAAAAAGGCGGAATTTCTGGAGAAATAGTTAAACTTTGTTCATTGTTAGAAAGATTGTTAACTTGTATTGTTCTATTGTTATTATTTAAATTATTGGTATTAATAGAGTTGTGTAAAAATTGATTAAGAAAATATTTTGGATAACCATTGTCCAATAAGATAGTAGAGCTTTTTTTTATTAATAAAAACATAAAAAAGCTCTACTCTATCGCGTTCAGTAAAAAAAAAGAGTTTTACTTCAGCCCTAGACCGAATCCCCAAGAATTTAGAATCTTTGTATTCAACTAGTCGGTCAAGACTACCCTTCCACTATTTTATATATATATATATATATATATATATATATATATATATATATATATATATATATATATATATATATATATATATTTAAATATCTAACTACACCACTGTATCCTACGTCAAAAAAATATCTACTTTTAAACGTTAAGGAAAGGAAAAGGTAAAGGTAAAGGCAAAAAAATTACACAGGGAAAAAAGAAACTGAAAATAAATTAAACTTTAACATCCCGTATCTTAGAAACAAAGCAATTTAAAAAATATGGTTATTTAGATTATTTTCATAAAAAAATATTTCCTATCGACTGTTCAAATTTGTCATGAAAAACCTGGTCCACCCTGTATATCAAATGTGGTAATTTTGTAAAGTCTTCTAAAAAACCTTTGTAATGATAATATAACATACAGTTTTCGTTTTTCTTGAGGTTTTAATGTTCCTTCGTTTCTTTTGTTATGCTCAAAAAATAATAGATGAAAAAATACAAAATTTTTATACAAGACTTTTTTTTAATTTTCTTAGTTATACTTAAAAGTGGGTGGCAAGATAAAAATGAAAACCTTGTACATTTTCTTTTATTGCTGAATTTTTAACAGAGTCCAGGATGACGACTAAAACACTTACCACAACTAGTAGACTAACTGTTCTTTTACTTTTTATTGCATTCATTTAATAAATCATCAAAAATATTTAAAAATTACAATACTGTTACGGACATTAAAAATAAGTGTTAGTTTATAAAAATTGTATAAAGTTAGGACCTTTTAATTTAGTCTGATAATTTATTTGAATAATTTACCTTAAATTTTCCAAGTTCTTTCATCAGTTTCGAAGGTTTCCGAAAACGCCCGAATTATCTATTAATAACTTTTATGCCATCATGTACTATGGAATTTTCACGATATTTCTCGAATATTCTAGATCATTCTTTACTCTTCCACCATACTATAAAAGGGCGACGGGAAACCTCGGATCAGTTAGTACATATTCGACTTTTGTGCTGTAAACTTCGAGACATTGACAATTTAAGATTTTGCCGTTATTGTAACCATAGTTACGTTACATTGTTAATAAAGGTATAAAAATGAAGGCACGTGTTTTTATACGAGGTGATTCGGAACAATACTAACTGCAACAACAGCAAACAAAATATGATGAGAAATGTCAAATTGCACTAAAAGGGTTCAAATAGTTTCTTACAAGTGCATAATTTTAATCGCCTATACAGGTACTGCCACACAGACAAAGTATAAAATTTACTTGACAATCTTTGACATAGAATTTTATAAATAAAGCATAGTCGGCAATAAAATAAAAAAAAGTGATTATCAGGTTAAAAAATAAAAAAAGTTAACTTACCCATTTACCATGTAACTTTGCTTAATATGTTTGTCAAGTTCATCAGAGCAATCGCAGGCAATAAATTTCTTAGTCATAGATTTTAATGGTGTTACCATAAACTTTACTACATAATGTATATACAGTAAAATCTTGCATTTATCAATTAGTAATTGTTCAGGTAAACATGAACGCAAAGTAAGTATATTCTTCTCCACTGTTGAAATTAATCTAAAAATTGGCAAATATAATTTTTATTTTTAAAGCCGCGCCTTTACTGGTAAATTTTTCGTGCGCGTTGAATTAATGGTACGTCGCAAAAACTTTCGTTGCAAATTTTTAACTGTTTATCGGTACCATCGAAAATTTGTGTCGTTAGTTGTGCGCGTCTACTCAGGTTGCGTGTGTTTCTTCGAAAGCGTCCACACTGCACAATGTATGCGACGCAAATCCTTTGATTAACGCTCAAAAACCGACAACCGATAGAGCGTGTGCGTGGAAAATCCTTGCGTCCAATTTATGCGAAGAACACGTACACATTAGCACAATTAACCTCGAGCACGTAAATATTTGCGACGAATAGTCGATTCGACGCAAATCTTTATCAATAAGGACGCGGTCTACCATAAACTTCTTTAAAAGAGTATGAAAAAAACATCAAATATAAATAATTAATAGTTTAAAAAAACTAAAAAAACACGCTTTTATATGCAACCGAACTAAAAATTAAAAAATAATTTTTCATTAAAAAAAATATTTTCACTTCATAGTAAAAAGCGTGGGGTGCTTAATATATTAAATGTTATAATTATTATATTTGCCAATATCTATGATGGAAAAGTTATGAAAAAATAGTGCAAAAATGCACCCCACGCTTTTTACTATGAAGTGAAAATATTTTTTTAATGAAAAATTATTTTTTAATTTTTAGTTCGGTTGCATATAAAAGCGTGTTTTTTAGTTTTTAAACTATTAATTATTTTTCATTTTTTAGTTCGTTATATTGCACAAAATTCTTAATATAACAGTAAATTAGAACATACTAATTAATTAAGCAGCAAAAAAGAAAATAACCAGCCCCTATGAAATGACAATGGTAGCAAATTTTAAAATTTGCAAAAGATTACAACTCACTAAAAAATTTCTTCTTCATTAAGTAGCAAAGTTTCAAATTTTGCCAACAGATGGCAATCAGGCAATGTTTGGACCGTTGCCAACATTTTGCAATCCACTAAAAAATTTCTTCTTCATTTAATAGCAAAGTTTGAAATTTTTCCAACAGATGGCATCCTAGGTGTTGTTTTTATAATATAATGAAATTTTTTTCCTGGCGATTAAAAAAAAGGATAAAGGGATACTGTTTGCAGATTATTGCATTGTCATGGGTCCTTAATACGTGTGCAAAGTTTCAAAGAAATCGAATAGCTGGAAGTTGGTTAAAATTAGGCTCAAAGATTCCGTTACATAGGCAGCCAGATAGATAGTTACAACCCAAGTTAATAAAAGCGTGTTAAAAAAATAATAGTATTGAAGTTGAGTAGAAAGTATAGACAGATATTCAGTTTTAATCCTTTCAAGCGACTAAAAAAAAACTTATGAAACATCCATATATCATTTTTTAAGTTTTAAAACGAAAAGTAAACCTTAAGCCGCGTCCACATTAGTAAATAAATGTGTTGTATGTTGAATCTAGAATTCGGCGCAAATTTCACGTTCTACCCACGTTCAATTTTACGTTGTGTGTCGTGCGTTCGTGCTCAAAACGTGTGTGATCTACGTTGCATACTATTTTGTTATTCTGGATTTGTTTATATTTTTTCGCCAAGTATTTTATATTTTGTAAAAGATAAATTTAAATAAAGAGGATGTTCTTCTTCTGATACAAGAATATCAAAAACAAAGACTTTTATGGGATCCAAGCAATAAGTGGCATTTTCATAAAAACAAAAAGAATGAGTCTTGGGAAGAAATCGCAAAATGTGTTATACGTATTATTTCGAATGAAAATTCAGTTTTTATTAAAGTTTTCGCCTTAGAGTTGTTGTTTTTGAAAGATAATAAATTTTTAAAAAATAAAAATTAAGTTTTATTACTACATTACCTTTACATAATCTTTTAGAACGTCAATTAAAGCACTGTATACTTCTGGAACTATCAATAATATGCTTTGTTTGGATATTTTAAAAAGATATTGAAGGCTTGTATATGAATCTCCAGTATCCATAAAACGTAATGTGACAGTTAACCTTTCCTTCACGGATATGGCTTCTCTAAGCTTGGTGTCCTTTTTGATAATTTTTGGTCCAATCTTATTTATTAAAATCTCAAAGTCATTTGTAGACATACACAAAAAATTTTTGAAATGCCCAGTACTTTCATCCAAGGATAGCTGATATAATAACTTTACGCCATCAAATTGTTTTTTATTTTCATACAAATGTTTAATCCAATATCGTCTTTTTTCTCCCATTTTTTCCTCCATTTTTTTTTTTTATAAGATTTTGCACGACGGTAAAAGTAGCGCATTTTCTTTTCATCATTAACATTGCATCAGGCATAGTCACAGAATGGTTTGTTTAGAACAAATTAGAAAGATGGATATCAGTTAACTTCTATAATTTCTAAACAGCAAGTCATAATAACAACATTTGTCAAAATCATTGCGTTAACTTAAATACGTCCACACTAAAACAATATTGCGGCGCAAATCTCTTTGATGTTGAAAAAACCGACAACCGACGGATCGCGTGCGTTGAATGTCGCGAAAATTTTTGCGTGTGTTTCTATGCGGCGAACTCGTCCACACTTGCAAAAATTTGAAACGCACATACAAATTTGTGCTGCATGGCGCACACAACGTAAATTTTTACTAGTGTGGACGCGGCTTTAGATTTTACAGTTCTGTTTAGGTATGAATAGGATTTTCTGTGGAAAAATACAGATACTGGCATTATGCATTGCTTTAAAAAATTACAAAATGGTACTTGTGAAAAAACCAAAGTAAACTCTAAAAAGATTTTTAAATATTTTTTCTATGCAAGTTCTAATAAAATTTGTTTGAAATAAAAAAAAATTTAAGTGAACAGTTTTTTTCAAAAATTTTACTTACTCAAAATCTTTTAAATCCTCGCTTTCCAGTATTTCAGTCACTTTTTCTTCTAGTGAGTCCAATACTTCATTGGGAACTATATCAGCTAACTGATACACTTGATCTTTACTTGAAGCATCTCGGTTAATTTTTGGTTTATAAAGACTTTCAGTATCATCAAATAGGGTCGACGGCATATCAGAGACGTGAACATCTGAAACAAAAAAAAAACATGTAAAAGATATTTCAGTATTTAATGGAGTTAAGGCCTTTTTGGTCAGAGCCTAAACTTATGTCAAATTCCAAGAATAAACTTTTTTAAACCAACATAATTACTGATTTATGGCTATTTATAGTATATTACTGAACCTACCTTCAACCATTTTCTCCAAATCTTCCTTTACATTTTCAATGTTCATGGTCAATCTTTCTTGCTGTTCTGTATACCTTTTGGCTTTTTTGATCCAAACTGTTTTCGTAAATCACCAAGTGACTGATTTTTTACTGGCGTCGTCGTCGTCTTTACAGAGCTCTTTTTATCTAATAATGGAGCAACTGTACAAGTATCTATTTGAATAAGTTGAATCTAAAAGAAAAACGTTGTAATAAGTGTATGTATACAGTGTCCATCAAATGAGAAATTCCATTAATTTTGTCCATCAAATGAGAAACTTATAAATATGCAATTTGTCAGAATATTTAATTCTTCATAAAAGTTTGTGCATGGTCTTAAACTGTACTCCCAGTGGTTAGTTTTATTTAAAGTTTAATGGTGTACAAGGTAGGTAAAGAAAATGAATACTGCTTAAGAACGGTGTCCTAATTTTAAAAAATATAACAAAAAAAGTTATATAGAATCAAAAGTTATGCCTAAATACCACTCCATGACCTTCCATTCAACCTTTTTTTTTTTTTTAATTTTGAATTACCTGTTCCCCCCTCCGTCGCCCCGTTCCAGCCTGACATGATTAATGAACGAACCCATAGTAGAAATATTATCTAAGAAGAACATCTTTTAACTCGAGTATATAAACCAGGGGAAACAAAAAATTCCAGTGAAAAGAGCCGTCGTGCCTTGACACATTTAAAATAATTTTACTTAATTACATCACATTATTTAAAATTCACAGATTTTGTCATGATGTCAGACACAGTTTATGCTAAAAGGATGTAATAAATTGGTGCCATAAAAATATAGGACCTTTATAATTAAGCAGGAATTTGTTTAAATTTTTTTCGTTGATTTTAGAAAAAAAATTGTATCATATATTCTGTTTGGCATAAAATTGTTGTGATATCCTGATCGAAAGTATCGTACGTAAATATTTAGATTACTATTTTGGTTTTAAAAATATGTAAGATCTACAGGGTGTCGCCGACCTTGCAGGGTAGAGCGAAAACTAAAAGAGATATAACAAATCTAATTACACAATCTGGATTTTAAATTTTGAAACATGTAAATAGGAACCTTTTAGGAATTTTTACATAGAATTTACTGGCGTACATATATTTTTTCATTGGCTTTGTGTTAAAACTTATATACTATAAAATAAAAGACAATGGAAAAAAGATACGCCACTGAATTCCCCGCAAAAATACCCAAAAGTCTTCTATTTACATTTTGTTTTCTATCTCTAATAACAAACAAGTCATACATAAATGCCTGGTAAAATTGTCAAAATTTAAAAAACACTCTGTATTTCCAAAACGAATCAAGTTAGTCATGACTAACTTTCGCAACTGAATTTTTTCAAAAATGGAAATCGAGATTGTGCAGTCAGATTTGTTCTATCTGTTTTAGTTTTTTGTCTACCCTGCAAGGTCAATGAAACGACTACACCCTATACATTTATAATTTGCCACCCTCTTTTAACTATAACTAAGGAAAAAAGAAAAAAATAATCTTTTATGAAAGTTTCATACTTTTTTAACACGCTTTTATTAGCTTCACTTGTAAGTATGTAGATTAGTGTTGGGCGATATATCAATAACCGCGATATTTCACCGGTGAATGGAAAATCACTGGCGCTGCCAGTGATTTACTTTTTGCAAATACGGTGATCAGTGATCGAAGCGAATACTGCAATCGGCATCGACACGACACACGCATTGGATGATCGCTGGTGGCTAGTGTTGGGCGATATATCAATAATCGCGACATTTCACCGGTGAATGGAAAATCACTGGCGCCGATTGAAATATGATATACCTATGGATTATTATTTAAAAATAATATGTGAAGGAAAACAGTGATTTAAGCTGATATAATATTTATATTGTTTAGACATGAAGGGTGGCGGGCACCGCCAAGCCATGTGAAAGACTGTTTTCCAAAGCCGGGTTAATATTAACCGACCGTAGAAATAAATTAAGTGCAAACAAAGCTGAAAAACTAATCTTTCTTTTTGCTAATTTTTTATTTTTATTGGGAAAAAAGTAAGCTACATTTTGTTTTATTTTTATATATTTAAAGAATTTAAAATTTTTATTTTTTATTCTGCGTTTTCGTTTTGCTTTAAATTTTTTTTTATTTTATATTTATATTTTTTGTAATTGAATTTAAGTTAAAAATGTTAAAATGGTGTTCGATTAATAAAAAATATGTTTTTTTATTTTTGAAAGTAGGTAATGAATAAACCCTAACACTTGATATTATTTTTACATAATAATACTGCAATATATCACATTAAGCTTGTTGTTGTTACACCTTATATAAAAATGATTATTTGAGTTACGAGCCCAAAAAAAAAAAATAGATTTCGTAATATTACTGTTAATTTAATTTGCAGCATAATATTTATTTTTAGAAAATCAATAAATATTATGCTGCATGTCAATGAAAACCGTTAAGAGCTGCATAAATAATAAATTCGTATTCGTTGTCAGACACCGAGCTGTTTTTATATTTCCATTTTTAGTTAAATATTTATGTATATTCAAGTCACTGCAGTGATTGAAATCACTGTTTAAAATCACGGTGAGTTAGAAATCACTGTCGCCGTTTCACCGGTTACCGAAAAATCACCGTATTTTCCAACACTAATGTAGATATGTATGAATGGGTACGTTCATCCGACATCAGCAGCTTTTTGTAAGCACAAAGCGATTCAGCGGAAAAACGACCCAGCAGTTGGCAAGTCTCTGAACGCTTCGCTTATTAGTTCGACATTTTAGTTAAAAATATAACCAAAAATTGACAGATGACCAACAGAACTTCCCAAAATTCACATTTGCGCAAGCCCAAATAAATGCTGAGTTTGGTTAGCATAAATAAAGACCGCTTTGTAAAATCGACATCTGCTGAGTTCAAGCAGCTTGTCATCCGGTCGGATGAACGCGACCGCTTACCAAGCAACTCAGCCGTTGACGTCGGCTGAACGTACCCTATGTAACTCCACTACCGCACAACGCACTCTATAAGTTTACTATAAATTTTCTTTGTTTGACGTTACGGATTTCTATAAACTGCTAAACAGGTGTCCTACACAGCGCCTTCTGAAATTGAATAGAATATTTATGTGCATGGTTGTGTTCGCTAATTACGATTGTATTTTAAGAATAAAGTTTGGGTAGAAGAATATATTAGTAAAAATGACTTCTTTTAACAAATTAAGTTATGAAATATAGAAAATGTATTACGCTATTTTTAACACGCCTTTATTACCTTCACTTGTATGTATGTATAAATGTATGACTAAGGGTACATCGTAAAAATCGAATCCGATGGGACGGATCACATTGAACATATTTAGTATATTCCTTTTACCTTGTAGAACCGTTCTGAACCGTTCTCTGAACTGTCAATAATGTCAAGAACGGTTTTATAACATGAAAAAATGTCAAAAAATTGTAAAAGGAACACTCATGGTGTCGTTCCGGGCGGTTCTGGAGCATAAAAGGAATACACCAATTACTGTGCCCTTCGTCCTAGAATTTATCAGATACAGATAATTCTAAATTCTTTTAAATTTAACAAAGAAAAGTATATACAATGACAGAGAAAGCAAACAAATAAAAATAAACTTCTAACCTTACTTTTGTGATATTTTTTAAAATAAATTTCATTTCATTTCATAAAATAAGACAAAATAATATCGCAAACCAATAAAGAAACCCTATCACAATATTTTCGCAAATATTTAAGATTATTTTATTTCCCACTATTACGTTTCTGCACTTATCAGCTGTTTTACTTAACTGTCATTTTCAAACCTTCCGTACCGTATAAATTTAACCTCCGATCCAACTGAACTCAATTCAAATCGCCTGATTAAGTTTTATCCGATCGGTTGAATCGGATTCAGTATAACGACGTACCCTTAGTCTATGTATATGTTGGTTGCCTGTTGGGCTTGTAATAAATAAATAAATATGTATGTATGTAACTCTCAAGTATTATTTTTTGATACTAGGTGTTACTACAAGCATAATTTTCATAGCATGTTAAACATTTACGCCTAGCGCCAACCTGAGCATTGATCCCGAATGTTGCCGAATCGATGATTTTTGGCATACGAATCTGAAAGAATGTTTAGTCGACGTTCTGGTTAGTTCTCGTTAGTTAAAGTGAGTTTTCGTTAAAAAACTAACCTTAATTCACCATATTTTCCCTTCTTTCTGGATATTATAACATTCGTGCTGTGATTCGGGATCAATGCTCCGGTAGGTATGTGAAAGTAAAAATATAAAAACAATTTTAGTTTAAAGAAACTAAAAACACGCTTTTAAAGCACTAAAACTAAAACGATGAAAATAATTTTTAAAAGATTCTTAAAACAATAATGAACAACAAACACTAGTGTTATTGTAAAAAGCGTGGGCGCATTGTGCCATATTTTTCTTAAGTATGTATATTGAGCGCCCGACGCTTTATAATAATAGTATTTTTTGTTCATTATTGTTTTACGAATCTTTGAATTTGAAATTTGAAAATTTCCTCTTTTTAGTTTAAAAGCTTTAAAAGCGTGTTTTTTAGTTTTTTAAACTACCATTATTATTTACAGTAGAACATCTATAACTTGAACCTCCACAACTCGAAATTTTCTCTAAGTCGAGTCGAAGTTTATTCCTATTCCCTGCTCATTTGCTACAATTCCCATGTATTTTATATCTCTTTAACTCGAAAATCTCCACAACTCGAAGCAGATAATTCGCCTGAGTGATAAATAAGTCTCTATAAGTCGAAATTTCAAGTCAAGGTCAAAGTAAAACGAATATTATATAGGTCGAATGGCCGCCACAACGCTAGCGTTTCGTTTTGTGTTATATTGGGAATCAACGAAGAGTCAGCCGGGATTTTATCGGTAAATGTTTTATCTTTTCTTTGAGTACCGTGGCCTACTGCAAACCGCCGATGCAAGCGCCAGGGCCATTCACATTACCAGCAACGCTACTCATTACAAATAACGTTCTGGCGCTTGCGTTGGCGGTTACCAGTCTGCAGCGGTGCTCGGAATCATACCCTGGCTCTTCAGAACAGTTAACAGTGCGTACATGGTTCGTAAAATATCGCCACCACGAAAACTTAAGAGTTTGACAATAGGCTCTTAGCCAAAATTTCACAATGGTAAAAACTATTTTAATTTATAGTTAAATACGTCACCAACCTGGGAAAATTAAAATTTTAACAAAATTGTGTATGGTTTTTTTGAAAATAATTTTTAAAGTTCATTAAAATTTATTCCACAATGTGCGAGTTCAAACAACTTTACAATGTTGCCAGTGCTTATGTGAAAAGCGCCACGTTAAATAAATATAGTAACAAACAAAAAAGCAATATAAAAGGGATGTCGTAAATTGTAACTTTTGTGACGTAGGCACACTCCAACTGCGTCATCGGACTATCCGGCGTTTTAAATAATTTCGAGGGCATTTCCACAAAAATGCAAATTTTGGCATTATTACAAAAATCTTGAAATTTCCAGGACATTTTAAAGAAAAGGAATAAAATCCAATCTATTTACACCGAAAACTTGGTACCTTAGGTGCACTTGGCTAAGGACCTATTGAAGAGAAGATCAAAATTTTTAAAAAGAATGTGGGACTAAAAAAATACATTCAGTTAGGTTTAAATATGAATGAAAATACGACCACTCATATTTTCAATTCACTTGCTCAGGTAAATAAATTTTACGAATTGGATTGTGGAAGAAAAATAATTCATCAAAACTTGATTACAGATTATTCCAAAAAATAATATTTTTATTGCACTTAAATTATTATTGTCTATTATATTATTAAGTTAAATATGTACTTTTATGGCTTTATTAGATTTTAAAATATGATTACTTATCATTAGAGTATTTTTGATGCAATAAAACATTTTTGACAAATTTTGTATCTTCTTCTTACTTATATTCTTTAACTCAAAGTAAATAGGAGGTCCGTTAAGTTTCGAGTTATAGAGTTTTGACTGTATTATCTTTTAAGCATAACAAAAGAAACAAATAAACAGCAAAAACTTAAAGAAAAATTAGGAGGTAAACTTTTTTAAAAATGGAACACCATGTATATTATTTCACCAATAAAAAGGTCTTTTTAAAAGCTTTACAAAAATACCACATTTGATACATCTATCTTTAATATTTCCAGAAATATGACGATTCAAATCGGAATGTAATTTCACTAATTTCCATTATATCTACAGCTTAGTACCGTAGGTAAGTATAAGAAAAATTATACAGGGTCTTTCAACTTATCCGACAAACTTTAAGGGCTAATTCTACAATAAAAAATATTAAAAAAGCTTTTTATGAAATATGTTCTAAACTTATTTGTAGTAGTAGTTTTGAACTACAGGATGTTCAAAATTAAAAAAATGTGTTTTTATAATAACTTTTATACCAATTTAGATAAATTGAAAAAATTTGAGGGACGCCTCCTATACACCAAAAGACATTTTTTGGCATACAAAAAAAAATATTTTTAATAGTGTCGTCCATGAGAGGTTTAATCAAAATATTTTTTAATAAAAAAATGGTATGCCACTGAATTTATTTTTCTGAAATAAAAATAATTTTTAAAATTCCCATTGGGTTTGGAATAAATTTGATCCCCTAGCTTTTTTATTTGATGCACAATTTTTGAGTAAATAATTTTATTTTATGCTGTTTATGGATACTTTTTTGTTATCACTTAGAGTGAAAAATACAAGAGACTAAAAAGTTGCATTTTTATTTGCTTGATAAGAAAAAAATATAAAAACTTTATAAAGTCAGTGGCTTACTTTTTTAAAATAATATTCGCTGTCATGCCTACTAAGACGCCACTGGACTCAATAATTTAAACCTAGGTGGAGTTTTACAAGCGCCATATTACATTTAAAGGGTGTGCCAAATTTTATCCAAATCGGTTAAAGCGTTTTTAAGATACTTTAAAAGTACCGACATTTTTAAAAAACTTCAATGGCAGGTATCTCAGAAATATAGGAAGTTTTTTCATAAAAAGACATAAGAAATCACCCTCTTAAGTTTCATATCGTAGTTAGGAAATACTTTGTATAAATAAGTTTTATTTAAAGTTCTCCTTTTATGTAGGATCCCAAAGAGTTAGAGACAAATGACAACAAACCCTTTATGTACTTAAAAATTCTAAATTACAAAAATGCCAATTTTGAAGTATTTTAGGATACAAATTTTTCCAAATTCTAATACCCATACATTTAGTAACTAGAAATCCTAATTTTCAATTTGTTTATTTTGTTGGGGTAAAACTTTTACTATACCAAATCACACAAATATATTAGTTGACATTTGACTAGACATTTAAAAAGGATCCTAACAAAATTTTCAGGGTTGCCTGAACAAAGTCACTGACTGGGTATAATTTTTTTATTAATCACTCTAAGAAATTAAAAAGGTTATTCTAACAAATTTTTCAAAATAGCCAAAAACAATTTTTATAAATTACTAAACCTAGGTATGAGGGTCTCAGAACCAGAGTGGTGTAAGCAAAAAAAAAAGTATTTTGAGAGATTTGTCCAATAAATTTGATAAATATTTTTAAATTGAAACGAATTGTACTTAGTTTGTGAGATCCATTCGTCTATTATCAAACTATGACTTACACCACTTTAGTCCTCATATGTGATTAAGTGATGAAAGTGATAGAAGTGATAAAACTTTCAGATCATAATGAGAGTTAATTTTAAGGTGTCTATTATTATTATTAAATTCTTTATTTAGCAATTATTTCAGCTAATCAGTTATTTACAAAAACAATTTAACCAAATATGTAAATTAAAATTAAAGTTATCAAATGTTTAAAAAGTATAAAATTAAAATTGTTGACCCAAAGAGCCAATAAAGCACATTAAAAAAACGAGAAATAAAATAGGATTCACAAAAAAATAGTCTGGTAATGAGCACCACTAAATCTAAAAATATATACATAAAATAGAATTATAGAGTAAAAACAAAACTTTGTTAAATTTAAACAGTATGTTATACATAGTCACACTCACACAAAAAGTGATTGTGTTCAGTCATGTAGTAAAATAAAACTTTTAAAAAGTAAATATATACATTACAAAATATTGCACTCTTTTAAAAGGAATGTCTTAAGTTTTGCATTAAAAGTAAAAATTAAAGTTATATTTTGTAGTTCATAAGGTAACTTATTAAACTTGTCCAAAGCTCTAAAGAGAAGTGAATTCTGACATATTATTTTATTCTTTGGTTCAATAAAGAAGTCATTTTGCTGCCTTGTATGATATGTACGAACATCACAGTTTTAGGCCAACTTATTGACCAGATATGAAGGTGCCAGACCCAACTTAATTTTAAACACAAACACCAAGACAGAATATTTAAAACATTCAAAAACTGGCAGCCAGTTCAAGCACTGGTACATTACTCTTATGGAGTTATATTTTTTAGTAGTAGTTTATTTTATTGAATACAATTATATTTTTTTATATTTTTTAAATATTTAATGGCATTAAGTTCCTTCTGAACCACTTATAGTACGAGATCCGAATAGGAGGCGACCTTCACCCATCTGTTTACCGGATAAAAACGGTTTTATATAAAAGCTAGTATTTAAACAAAGGTATCGCCATAGGGTTGCCTAAAAAATTAGGTCAATGCTATATTAAATTTAACCATAACCACAAAATTTTTGACACACCTTGTATAATGGCAACCTGTATATTTTTAAATACGTACATATGGTAGTTATTAGAATATATATTTTTAAATAATACAGTAGTACAGAAAACAAATTAAAGTTAAAAATTTAAAAATTTTCACAGTTTTATTTAAATAATGGAATAAAAAAAATGGAGAATAAAAAAATATGTAATTGTCTAGAAAGTTGTGGCAACTTTGGACAACTCCGATTTTGACGAAATTTGGCATATGGGGGATTTTTGGGGCGCTGATCACGAATCTGAATCTGAAGATTTTCTTTTCAGAATCGTTTCGTTTCCGAGATATCCGTCATCAAAGTGAAAAATCAAACTTATCATATTTTTACTGTATTACCCCTTCTTTTTGCACACAATTCTTGATTTTAAGATAGAGTGGCACACAATATTTGATTTCACTTTGTAAAACCCCATTTTCTACGTATTTTACCAGGTTTTAAATTAAATTACATAGCTTTATTTTCAATCGTTTTCAATTATGGTAAATGCTCCGGAACAGTTTGATACATGACTGCTGTTTTTAAAGTAACCCTTGCAATTTATTTAATAATTGGTGTAAAATACATAGACACAAGGATTTAAACGGTGAAAAAAATATTGTGTGCAAAAAGAAGGGGGATATAGTAAAAATAAGATTGGTTTGATTTTCCACTTTGATAATGGATATCTCAGGAACGCAACGTTTCCGAAAAAAATCTCTCAGATTCGTAAAAAGCGCCCCAAAAAAAACCCATATGCCAAATTTCGTCAAAATCGTAGTTGCTCCCACTTTCTAGACAATTAGCTAAAATTACTTACAATACAGAAAAGAAGAATCTAAAGATTTTTTTTGAAACATTTCGATCTTGAGATATTCTTTATCAAAGTTAAAATTCAAACTATCTTTATTTTTACTATATTTCCCCTTCTCTTTGCACTAAATTCTTGATATAACACTAAATTGGCACACAATAAATTTATTTAACATAAAAAAAACATTTTTAAAACATGTCTTTTAATTGATTTTAAGCTTTTCTTTATTAATGTAAAATGCTTTAAATCAAGTCGCAATGGCAATGGGTGGTATGAATAAAAATGGAGTAGGTACTAATACTCGAGTATTAGCATTTACTTCAAAATTAAAGTAGCTATTATATTAAGAAGCATCTACTTTAATTTGAGCAGTAGTAAATTCCGAAAAAATTAAAGTAGATGCTTATTAATATAGTACCTACTTCAGTTTTGAAGTAAATACTTCGAAGTAAATGCTAATACTCGGAGTATTAGCACCTACTATTTTTATTCATACCACCCAATGGGTCGTATTTGAATACTCAGTATTTTGAATAGTATTCAGAATACATTTTTGCCGGTATTCGAATAGTATTCGAATACATTTGTGTGTTTGGTATTTGGCATTCGGCAGAATATTTTTTGGTAAGTATTTGGGATTCTGTATTAGAATAGTTTTGAAGTATTCGACTAATACATTTTTTGAGTATTCGAATACCGGCGTTCTGAGTGTTCGAATACCGGAATGTGTAAACAATATTCGAATACCAAAATTTTCACGAGTAGAATACTAAAAGGGAACAAAAGTATAAAAGGGAACAAAAAGTAAGAAAAATGAGGTGGGAAAATTTTTTTTTTTTTGCTCATCAGGTTTTTCAGTTTTTAATATCGTTCTTTTTTCTTTTTCTAGTATTCGAATCTTTTTTTTCAGTATTCGTTCGAATACCGATTCGATGTACCGAGTATTCGAATACTTTCTTTTTCCGGTAATCGTATTCGTATTCGAATACCGATTTTCAGTATTCGACCCAACTCTGGCGAGATTATGGTGACCTAGGGCGAGACTATGGTGACCTAGGGCCAGACCTTTGTTTAAATACTACCTCTAATATAAAACAGTTTTTATCAGGTAAACAGTAGGAGTGTGCGATAAATTCGAACTTACGAATAATTCATATCGAATCGAATATCAATATTCCATTCGAAACTCGAATCGAATAATTCGTAAGTTCGAATTATTCAAAAGTTCCCGAAAAATTCGAAAAAATTTCGAATAATTTGAGAAATTTCGAATATTCGATTTTCTTTCGAATTATTACGAATTACTGAAGTAATCGCGAACTTTCAAGGATATTGAATTTAGGATTTGTTATGCGTGATATTTAAATATAAATTTGACAAATAATAACATTTAATTTGAACCAAAAAATTTAATTACATAAATAAAACAAGTATTATGAAAATTAACTACAAATTATTATTCAAAAATAATAAATACGAACCTGAATCTGGTGATAATGAAGTTCATTTATCAGATACAATATCACCAGCAGTAGAGAACAATCATTCACTTTCAGCAGAAGTACAAGGTATACCCAAATATCTTCTTGCTATGAGTGACAATCGAATGACATTTATTGTATGTAGGGTTTTTCCAAAAAAAAGTTAAAAAACAATAATTTTATAGTATTTTGTATGCCATAAATACAGGATGTTTATGTATTTCTGACCAGAATATGTAGGATAGTAAAAAGCAGGAATAACAAAAAGTCATTTATGTACTGGGTTTTTATCTTTGTACAATCCACGAAGGCTGAAAGCCTAAATACTAACGTACCGTGGGTGTCTTAAGCAAGGTAAGAGGAAGTTTGTTAACACGGGACTTAAAAACTTGTAGATTTGGGGGGAGGGAAGGTTCCACAGTCTAGAAACTCTAGGGATAAAAGAACGAACGAAATGGGAAGTTCGGGGCCTGTCCAATTGGACTGTATAGGGATGCATACGTGCGGCACCACGAGTTTCTCTGTTGGGAGCCGCAAGAGGAGGGACTATACTGGATAATTCGTCGGAGCAGCAGCCATGGAAGTACCTATAGAAGAGCGATAGATCTCCCACAGCCCGACGATGGGCAAGAGAAGGAAGTCTTTGAGTAAGTAAAGGATCATTAATAAGACGAACAGCCCTTCTTTGAATGGCATCAAGAATGCTGAGGGTTGTAGGGGATGCCATTCCCCAGACATGAGAACAATATTCCAGAGAGGGTCGAATTTGGGATACACACAAAGTGTATAAATTGGAAGGAGAAAAATACTGTTTGGCTCAGAAAAGAAATCCAAGCTTTTCTGAAGCCGCGGTGGCTATTTTCGCGACAAGGAACATGATTGTGTTTTGGATGCATTAAATTGAACAAGATTTTTGACGCCCCAATCCAATATCAAATTGAGATCCTGTGAAAGAGATATCTGCATCGCCCTGCGTTTGCTTTCCAAGTCGAGTTGAGAGATTGGTTTGAGAACCTGAAAAGTGGAGTGAAGGGTACTATCGTCAGCATAACTATGAATGGAATTGGTTGTGGAAGAAAGAAGGTCGTTGATGTGAAGAAGAAACAAAGTTGGAGCTAGTACTGAACCCTGAGGCACTCCAGCATTAATTTTGTGAAAGCTTGAAGAGTGGCCGTGATGACTGATACACGTTGATTAGAAAGATAACTGGAGAGCCAAGAGCAGAGTTTAGTTGGAAGACCGTAGGAGGGAAATTTATTAAAAAGTGCGTCATGCCAGACTTGGTTGAAAGCTTTAGATATATCAAGAGCAACGATCTGGGAATCACCTAGAAACTCAAGAGACTTGTTCCAGTTGTGTGAAATGAAGGAAAGAAGATCTGCTGTAGATCTCTTGTGACGAAATCCGTATTGCCTGTCATTTAAAATTTTATGTGTTTCTAAATACCTGAGAAGAATTTGCAAGTTAATGGATTTCTCCATTACTTTACAAAGCAGTGAGAGGAGTGAAATGGGTCTATAGTTGGACGAAAGAGATTTAGATCCTTTCTTGAGAATAGGCTGGACACGAACAGCTCTCTGGGAAAATACCCGTGTCATAAGAAATTCAAAAGTGCCTAGTTAAAATAGGTGCAAGTTCAGAAGCACATTTTTTAAAACGATTGCTGGTATTCCATTTAGCCCAGACGATTTCTTGGTGTTAAGAGAAGAAAGGATACACTTAATGTGTTTTACCTTAAAGATAATATTGGGCATTTTGTGAGGAACTGGGGGAATAGTTGGAATTGGATGATTAACAGGTGCATGAAGGGTTGAATTGACAGCAAATTGTTTAGCAAATAGTTCGGCCTTTCCTAGATGTAGAAATAATTTCATCTTCCAAAGTTATTGGTGGAAAAGAACTGGTACAGAAATTTCTACTGATGTTTTTGGCAAAGGACCAGAAGGAATTGCTGCCATTTGAGCAAGAAAGTACTTTAATTCTTATACAGTTATCAAAGGAGTCTTTGGTTCTGAAATTGTTTGGTGGTAGTGGTTTCTAGCTTTAATGCTAGCCTGTCGGTTTTCTAGACTAGGATCCTGTAGAAACTTCTTGTAAGCCTGAACTTTTAAAATTCTAGCTTTGTTACATGTTTTGATGAACCAAGATTTGTGATTAGAGGGTTTGATGGTTTTCTTGGTGTGAGGTACATAGGTTTCAACGCCCAATAGAATTGACTTGGTCAGTTGCTTACAGATTTCGGAAGGATCCTGGGAAGAAAAGCAGATAGTGTCCCAAGGGTACGTGGCGAAAAAGTCCCTAAGGCCATCCCAGTCGGCTGAGTTGTAGTGCCATACGGTGCATGGTGGCATGGATTCATTTACCTCAGGATGTACAGAGTAAGATACAGTAGGTAATCAAGCCATGATCTGAGCGAAGGGGTTTGAACTATAATTTGGCACTCTAGGAAAGTAGGTAGGAGTCATAATAAGGTTGGTAAGAGAGTTACTGACTGTGAAGATTTCGGCTGCTCTGCCTTGAGGGTCAGTTTTTGAAGAGCCTAGCCAGTCCTTATTATGGACATTGAAATCGTCAAGCACGATTACTTCGGCCATTGGAAACTGGGAAATGATACTGTCGATCTTTGTTGAAAGAAAGTCAAAGAATTCGACATAGGAATTGTCAGATGGAGATCGGTACAAACAATAGATAAATTTAGTTGAAGACCTAAGGGGAGTTTGAGCCAAAGGACATCGGGTCTACTCGATTCAAGATTGGAAACTCGAGCACAAGCCAGATCGTTGCGAATGTAAGCACACACGCCACCATGTGGGCGAAAAGACGACAGGGTTTCTTGAAGTTTTACTTTTAAAGAAAACGGAAGGGGAGTTTAGTGCTTTGGTAAGTTTTATGTACAGGGTGTTTATGTATATCTGTTCAAAACATGTAGGGTTACAATTTTTGGTATTATAAATATAACTGGGCTTCTTTAGGCTTTTTTATTAATATATTTTATACAGTACGTCTAAAAATATAAAAAATAACTTGTGCTTTTCATATTTAATACTGAGTATTTAAAAAATCTGTTACCAGAACTAAATTATACAGGGTTAAGTCAAAACCTGTAGATAAAAACTTTTTTATGTACAAGGTTTTTCAAAAAATACGTATAAAAAGCAGAATATTATAGTGTTTTATGTGTCTTACATACAGGATGTTTATGTCTATCTGGCCAACACAAGAAGGGTTAAAATTTTGGATATACATATATTTCATTAAAAAATACCTTTAAGATAGTCTTTTTAAAAAATAAAGTATTTTCCATATATTATACAGGGTCTTTAACAAAACTAATACCGGAATTTAAAGATATTTGATCATTTGCATTATACAGCGAATCTTTCAAAAATTATAAATTGAAAACAATATTAGGGAATTTTATTCTAAATATAGTTTTTATATATGGGGTGTTTTAAAACTTCTAGAAAACAAAATATTGTAAATAAAACTCCTGGTATACATATATATTTTGGTATATGTACACTACTCAAAAGAATTATCGCATATGCTCGGTTTCTTCCATAAGCTTCAATACAAAAATGCTTTGATTAAAATGACCATATCTCTTTTAATAATTAAGTTATCAAGACAATTAAAAAATAAAATGTTAAGAAAACGTGAAGCTATAACTTTATATTAACCGTTGTTATTTACTGTTAGCAATACATCCTACGGGTGGGTAAAAAAGTTTGAAAAAATGAATAATTTATAATCGCCCTATATAAGGTACTGTTAAAAGGAAGAAATCTCATTTGTGAATAATTTATACCCTTACCCATTTCTGATATTTTATAATCATAAATTTAACTACTTCCTTTCAACAGCACATCATACTGGGCGATTAAAAATTAATCGAACATATGCGATAATTCTTTTGAGTAGTGTATATAGTAAGCAAATGAATATACACACAGTATTTAAAACTTAAAATTAACCAGGTTTTTTGTACACTATACAGGGTGTAACAAAAATTTGTAAATAAAACAATGTTCTTCTCAAGAACAATATGTTTTTAATTAAATATTTTAAATAAAAAAGAGTATTCAAAATTTTTTTAATTCCTATTTACAGGATGTTTAGGTATATCCGGCCAACAAAAGTAAGGTTAAAATGTAAGGTATACATATACATATAAACTTTATTGGGCTTTTTAAAAATACCCTTAATACAATGTGTTTAAAATGTTGAAAATTATTGTATTTCGCAATTTTATCATACACGGTATTTCATAAATCTGTTACTAAACTTGAAAAATAATTTATCTTTTGCATTTTGTACAGGGTGTTTCAAAAGTTTTATATTAAAAATATAAAAATGAGGATTTTATTTTATATATATTTATATTAAAATAAAAAATTGTGTGGCCCTTTTTTGTGAACTCTTTACATACAAGAAAATTAGGAAGGGAGGGGGTGAGGACTTTTTTTTTTATTGGCTCTTTAAAAGAAATATTCGGGCGGCAAATAATTTTTGCACCACGGCGTCAGGTATCCTAAGAACGACCCTGTAAACTTTTCATATCAAACATTTTACCTTAGGTACATGTTGGAATTACAAATTTAATGCAAACATATAAACATCTCACCTTTTTGGATCCATTTTCCTGTACAACTAAAAAATTGTTGTAAAGGTCATTGTCGTCATCATCTACTGCACCTTTATATAACATATCATCATTAGCTACTGCAACATTTTTTTATGTGTATGTGTATCTACAAACAGTGCAGATTCTAATGAATGTTCTTCACCTGGCTGAATTTTCCCATTCTGGAACTCGACTAAAACAAAATATATGTTACATGCTAAATATAAATGGCTGTGTTAATTTCATGAAGAGAATAGCAGAGAAATTTTGTAACTGAAATATGTTATTACTTTAAGGAGCTTAAGTTAGTTTAATTAACAGTCAAGATATCTTTCTTTCCATACCTATATCAGATCTACCAAAAACAGAAAGGACGTATTTATCATTATTATTGGCTTATAAGATCTATAGAACAAAAAGAGAATTATTTCTGTAAGTACTTTTATTTTGTTATCAATCCCAGAGAAACAAGGGGGAAGACCTTTTACTTACTACTTACTTAGAACCGGTTTGTTTGGTTTAATAATAATTTCACTTATTTTTGGCATTATATTTTGGCTATTCGTTTAAATACAAAACCGTGTTAATAATTAAAAAAATAAAAAACGCTTGAAAAAACGTTTAATTAACAACATAAACAAACTCACATCGTGCATCAAATTAACACCGAGAGCCACCCGAGAACTCGTCGCTTGGATTTGACTGATTTGACAGATACGGTTGAGGTTAGATACTGAGTGGCCTTCCAGTGACGCAAATGCTGTATTCCTTTTATGCTCCAGAACCGCCCGGAACAACACCATAAGTGTTCCTTTTACAATTTTTTGACATTTTTTCATGTTGTAGAACCGTTCTTGATACTGTTGACAGTTCAAAGAACGGTTCTACAAGATAAGGAATACACTAAAATAGAGCGCTCCCGAGTAGCTCAGGAGCATTTCGTTCTACTTTATGGCGTTCCAGTGACGGAAAGTGTTATGCACCTGCAGGTGACCAGGGTTGCTTTCCAGTGACGAAAATTTTTGTGCGTCACGCTCCAGGGCTTGAAGCTCTTGAACTGCTCTAAAAGTTAGTCACTGGAACGCATCCTTAGACAAGGAAAGATAGATACTTTAAGAAATTTTAAAATTTCGTTGTTTTTAACTTTTCTTGGCTTTATAATAATAATCTCTTTTTCATATCTAATTCCATTTTAAATAAATAATTTTTGAAAATCCATCCTTAACCATAAAAAACACGTTTGAAGCACAAAAACCAAAAGAGGGGTTGGTTCATGGGGGCAAGGGGAAAGAAAAACGGAGTAGCTCAGGTGCATAACACTTTCCGTCACTGGAACGCCATAAAGTAGAACGAAATGCTCCTGAGCTACTCGGGAGCGCTCTGTTTGCGTCACTGGAAAGCCACTCTGAGCTACTCCGTTTTCCTTTCCCCTTGCCCCTCATGCACCAACCCCTCTTTTGATTTTTGTGCTTCAAACGTGTTTTTATGGTTAAAGATGGAGTTTTAAAAATTATTTATTTCAAATGGAATTAGATATTGAAAAGAGATTATTATTATTAAGCCAAGTAAGGTTGAAAACAACGAAATTTTAAAATTTCTTAAAGTATTTCTCTTTCCTTGTCTAAGGAAATTTTCTTCACTGGAAAGCAACCCTGGGTAGCTTTCCAGTGACGAAAATTTTATGTGCTTCACGCTCCAAGGCTTGAAGCTCTTGAACTGCTCTAAAAGTTAGTCACTGGAACGCATCCTTAGACAAGGAAAGAGAGATACTTTAGGAAATTTTAAAATTTCGTTGTCTTTAACCTTTCTTGGCTTTATAATAATAATTTCTTTTAAATATCTAATTCCATTTTAAACAAATAATTTTAAAAATCCATCCTTAACCATAAAAAACATGTGTGAAGCACAAAAACCAAAAGAGGGGTTGGTGCATGAGGGGCAAGGGGAAAGAAAAACGGAGTAGCTCAGGTGTATAACACTTTCCGTCATTGGAACGCCATAAAGTAGAACGAAATGCTCTATTTGCGTCACTGGAACGCCACTCTGGATACTGCTTTGTTTATGACGTTGCTGCAAGGCAATTGCCAGCTCAATGTGGTGGGAAAATCTGAATTGTTGAGCTTTCCGCTCCCAGAAATTCCGGTTTAAAAAAATTCAAATATTTAAATCAATAACAGCGATAAACTTCTGAACATGCATAAATTGTGACTATCAAGCCCGCGGCTGCTACTGGTATCGCGCATAACCGTCACTACTGACGTATTTCCGCAAGGCGTGCGCACCTTCTCGACCATACGAAGACACCATGTGTTCAACACCGCTTTAGGAATCTTCACTCACAGCGCTTAGCCCCAGAAGAAAGAAGCCCCAATTTAGCGTGAATCTTTTCTCAATCCCCAAGGGTACAGCAAAGCTCGTACGACGCCTTCAATCGCCTACCCGGGAAGTCTATGTAGACTTCTACGTAAACGTACCGTACTACTCGAAGACCACGGAAAGAGTGGTTGAGGTTAGACAACATTTATTTGTAGCAACTAAGGTTAGTTTATATTTATAAGGTTGCGACATATCCTCAACTTTTGGGCGGTTCGAGGTCGGGGACGCAAGGAAGGGCACTTTTCAGAGAAAAGTTATCAAGACTGGGTAAAAATCAAAGCTGAAGATCAATCCAGTGGCGTCTAGAATTTGCGCATTTCATTTTGCATTGTTTTGGAAGTGATATTTGTTGAAAGATGTAATTCCAAATGTTTTTTATTTAAAGTAAAAGAATGTACAACTTAATAACAATTTAAAACCGTTGTGTAAACGGTTGTTCCACTAATACAATAAACTGTATATCTCCGGCACTGAACAACATGGCCGAAAAATGGAAGATGTGACGTCATAACACGTCAAAGCAATATGGCCGAATGTCGTGACCTTATATAGACCGACTTTGGTAGCAACCATTATTTTTATTATTTTTTTTGCCTTTTTTATGTACCGTCTAGAGGCAGCCTTACCGCTTAGCTGTACAAAAGCCTTCGTATGAGAGAGAGAGAGGTACAAGCAGTATATTTTTGCTCCCCACTGCGTTTGCCTAAGAAGCATTTACCCTCCTCTTCTCTATGGCTTAGGCTTGTTATTCGATTCGGCCTTGCCCCTTTCAAAGTTTGTCAATGTTTGTCCGGAAATGTAGCGAACATTTGGCACTACTTTACGTCTTAATCACAGGTTTACTTAAAATATGGGTTATCTATATTGGCTAGAGACATTCATTTATTCGGCTTTAAACCGTCTGTAAGCCTTCAACTTTGTAAAACAATAAAACATTTCCAAGAAGCAACCCGATAGTTTAGGAATAACCGGTTTCAGCCAGAGCCTTTTGTCCTCACGAGTGTGCACTCATCACCACCTCATTATGGTCAACGTCATCACGTGTGATTCTTAAAAAGCTTTTGGAATGAAGGCTTGCTTTGTTGTTGCTTTAGACCTTATCTCATCAATCAACTTTGGATCAGTGATTTAACTTTAACTGATAATTATTATTCTTTTGAAACTAATGTGGCTAACTTCATTCTGAATGTTTATATTTCAAACTGCATCAGTCACGTGATCAGATCATTAGGATCACGTTTTGAAAGAATAGGTCCATAGGGTCGCGACATTCGGCCATATTGCTTTGACGTGATGACGTAACAATGACCATTTTTCGGCCATGTTGTTACGTCAATATCAGTGCCGCAGAGAAAGGGTATTTCTATATTTTTTCGGGCATGTTTAATGAAAAATCTTTATTCGTTAAATAATATTTAGTTATTTAATGACTCTTGACAGGCCTAAAATGTCTTTTCCAAGTATACAGCATGAGCTGAACGATTTCCTTCATCGACAATGCGTGGAAAGGAGACGGTCTAAAGACTAGCCAGTAAAGGTTAAACAGAGAACGAATTCACCTAAAATGCAAGGGGGCCTAAGCAACTCCCAGTTTCATCATTTTAACCGAATCGCTGATAAACCACGCCCACTGCTTTGCAGCCTTGTTTAGAACTACGTCGTGTCGCCAGCGATAATTCCCTCCGCCGTGTCGTTGTAGGGGAACAACATAATTATGCTCTGTCACTGCGACAAGGACCGTGTCACACAATTTTTTACTGTAAAAAACAAAAAAATGAACAAGTCGTATTTTAGACTTTTGATCTTCCTTACGGTTTTTGAGATATCCCTTAAAACATCGAAAATGAAACACCCTGTACTGTAGGAAGAATTATTCATTAGAGAGAGCAACAAAATCGTTTCACCATGAAAATGATGATTTAACTCATTTAAGTTCATTTTCACCTAAAAACCTATCCTATAATGTATTCACATTACCATTTCAGAATCATCTTTACTCCATATTATGAGGAATTATTTATTTATTTTGGATTTATACAATAAAAGTCCCATTATTACTAAAAATAACTTTACTGACTAACATGAGCTACAAAACTAGTATCTTCATTAAATGTGCCATGGTCACCAGGGATCCTACCAGAATTCTAAAAAAGTTATGGTTTTAATATTCAGTAGTAGTAGTAATACTTATTGATATTAACATACAACATATTTTCAAATTATTTTATCTAAAAACTGAGCCATGAGACCCACACCAAATTTATAGACTAAAAACCAGTTACAAAGATACCACAAGTGTCATACAAATAAAGATGCGTGCGAGCAACAAAAAGGAGAATAATAGAAAGTGAGACAGAAGTGATGACGCCGTGGTATCTTCTCTACTGGCGAGAACTCTACCAGATGCTATTATGAGAAACAGTGGCGGCGAGTACGTGGGGCATAGGGACCAATGCACCCAAAGAGGTTTAAAAACCTAGAAATTTTACATAGTAATGTTAAATCTAACATATTTTGCAAAAGGAAACCTATTTCCATATTGCATGCAAATGTACAATGCCTACGGAACAAGGTTGCTGATTTTGAGCTGCTCCTGGATGAACAGTCGATTGACTGTTTTTGTGTGAACGAACATTGGCTTTCGCAGCCAGAGTTTGAAGTAACCGCGCTTGAGGGTTTCCGTGCTGCTTCTGGATTCTGTAGGTCTCTAAAAAAACACGGGGGTGTTGCTATATACCTAAGAAAAAGTATGACAGGTAATTCTTTTAATATAGATTCTCTTTCAATTGAACGGCATTGTGAGGTAACTGGTATATTTCTAGAACAGTACGACTTGCAAATCGTCACGGTCTACCGATCACCAGATGCTGACTTTGATATCTTTATGGAAAATCTAAATAAAATTTTAAAAAACTTGATCTGACGAAACGTACAATTGTAACTGGAGATTTTAATGTGCATTTTCTCTCAAATGATAGAGGGGCACTTGAAGTCTCCAACATATTTCTATCTTTTAATCTTTCTAAGATGGTAAGTTTTAGCACCAGAAATGATGCCTGTCTGGATAACCTATTCACTAATGTAAATGAAGGCCTGATACGTACTGAAAAACTGCTTCTTAATCACCTCTCTGACCATGATGGTATAAAATGTACTTTTGATATCCCATCAAAAAACTCTAATAAAACTCGGATTAGTTATAGACCAATAACCCAGCTCGGTCTATACAATTTTTATAATAGCATAGAAAAAGAAACATGGAACTTTATCGCAGACGACTCCCTCGATATTAATGGTAAGTTTTCCAAATTGAATGATGTAATTATATCATCTATGGAGAGATCTTTCCCATTGAAGACAAAGCTAGTAGATAAAAACAATAATAAAAAAGCAATAATGTAAATTGGTTCAATGATACCCTGAAGGTTATGCGGGACAAATTGCACTTTTGCACTGCTCTCAACAAAGCTAATCCTACATTGATGCCAAAAAACACAGTTACTCAATTTAAAATGAAATATCGCCTTGAAATACGTAAAGCCAAAAATCCGCACATGACAACTTTATAAATCATTCAAAAAATAAACAGACTGCTATGTGGCAGATAATTAACAAAAATAATACAAAAATGCACAAACATCAAAAACTCTTAATGCAGAGGACATAAACAATTACTTCTGCTCCATAGCTGAGGAAGTGATCTCAGGTATGTCAAATTTCAATGGGGATTTTAAGGATTACCTCATTAAAGCAAATAAATGTCCTGAACTAAAATTCAGACATATAACATTTAACGAAACACGTAGCTTACTAACAAACTTAAAAATAGCAAAAGCAAGGATATCTTTGGGATTAACACAAAAATTGTAAAAACAATAAAGCATTTGTTGGTTAGCCCTTTGGCAAGACTTATTAATAAAGCCATATCGCTGGAGATTTTTCCTGATGTGTTTAAGATAGCTAAGGTTATACCCGTATTTAAAAACAAAGGATCTGCTGAAAATTGCACTAACTACAGACCAATCTCACTGTTGCCTATACTTTCAAAAGTCTTTGAATCTGCACTCAAGAGCCAATTAAACGATCATTTTGAAAAAATAATTTATTCTTTCAAAAACAGTTTGGCTTCCGAAATAAAAAATCAACCACTCTTGCCATAAACTGTTTTGTAAATCTTATTCAGGAGAGCCTTGAGGATGGTTTGGACATTTTTGCATCCTGTCTTGACCTTACAAAGGCTTTTGATTGTGTGCAACATGATATCCTTATTCAAAAACTATCCTATTATAATATCGCCAACAGTTCCTGTAGTCTCTTAAAGTCCTATTTGTCAGATCGGTATCAATGTGTGTCTTGCAATTATGAAACTTCAAATCTAAAACAAATTAAATATGGCGTCCCACAGGGCTCTGTCCTTGGGCCCGTTCTATTTCTCATATTTCTAAATGACCTGCCAAATTTTCAGGAGTTCATTGAGCTAATTCTATTTGCTGATGACACTAGCACCTTAAAAGCTACCACCCATCTAAACTTCAGGATTCTAATATCATGGATACACAAAAAAACATTGAAAAGTGGTTCCTAGCTAATAAACTTTGTCTTAACTTAACTAAAACACAAAATATAAATTTTACCCTAAGACAGGGCCCAAACCAACTACCAATTGATACTTGTAATGAAGTCAATTTCCTCGGAGTTACACTGGACTCAGGACTGACATGGGAGGCACACTTAAACAACCTATGTGGAAGTTATCAAAGTCTATTTATTTGATAAGAACACTATCCAGCTGTGTGTCACTAGACACCTTACTATGTGCCTACCATGCCAGTTTTGGGTCTAGGCTCTCCTATGCTCTACTATGCTGGGGGCATTCTGACATGCAAAGAAGGCATTTGCCTTACAAAGAAGATGCATCCGAATTATCTTGGATGTTGGTTACCGGGATGACTGTAGGAATCACTCTACGTCCCTGGGAATACTTACACTTCCGTGCCTTTATATCTTGCATTGCCTTGTTTTTATAAAACAAAACTATCACCTTTATTCAAGTCACCATCAAGTACATAATTATAACACTCGAAATAACCGTAACATAGTGCATGAATATCATAGACTTGTAAGGTCCAGAAGCGGCACGAACTACTACGGTATTACCCTCTTTAATGCTCTTCCCATCAACATTAGAAACTTAAATGAACATGCCTTCAAACGAATAATTAAAGCGTACCTACTGAAACACGCTTTTTACTCCGATTGAAGAGTTTCTCAGCAGCAACTTTGTTCCTGGTACCTAATCTTCTATTGTATGTTATTTATATATAATTTTTATTTTTTTACTAATGTATGTTAAGTGTGATGTAGAGATGTTAAAGAACATCTTAATGATTGTTTTTTTTCTTCTTTTTAATTCTAAATTTTGATTGTAGGAATATTTTAAAGTATGTGTTTGTTCGTTCACTGCTTGAAATTTATTAGTATAGTTTAGTTTCAAAATTATTGTATTTTAATATGAATGTTTTATATCTATTGACGTGTAAAAATACTTTGTGTATATTGTTACCAATAAATTTTGATTGATTGATTTGATTGATTGATTGATTGATTTAATGTATGGGTGCTTGAACCCATATGAGATTTTTTTAACATTCTTTTTTGTCAAAAGGGTTGTATGGATATGGGTGAGGACAGTTTCTTTTTATGAGGTTATTTTGTTTTAAGGG
The DNA here is from genome assembly GCA_014170235.1 of Listronotus bonariensis. NCBI lineage: Eukaryota > Metazoa > Arthropoda > Insecta > Coleoptera > Curculionidae > Listronotus > Listronotus bonariensis. The sequence goes on along the minus strand of JACEGR010002227.1, from coordinate 14,554 downwards.
AAGAATACTAGAATGTGAATGTGAAGCCCGTTTTTTTTGGAATTTTTTTTTTTTTGGGCAAATGGCACCCACATGAAAACTAAAAACCCACCGCGCCCGAAGAGAAACACTTTGGTAAAGAAAATTTTTATTTTGGAATTTGCTAAAAAAAAGTTTGCTTTTTGGTTACCCCCCTACCCCAAGAAAAAAAAATCAAAATTTTTAAAAGCAAATTCTCTATTTTTATTTCTTTCGTAAATTTGTTCAAATTTTATCGACAAATCTCAGATTTTGCAAATTATATATATTATATGCCTTTTTCTTGTATTCAAAGTGTCCAAGAATATGTGGGCAATCTCTGGGATTTATATAAAGCACGTGAAAATAATGTGACAAGTTCCTATAATTTTTTTCCTAAAGCTCCTCTTTACAGAGATCATAATTTTTTAATATGATGAATGCAAGTAAGGACTCTTTAAAATGGTGTCCTCATAACACATTTGCCTTTATTAGTTCGCCAGGGGCAGACTAACCCTTACACAATAGTGTTAATTATTTTTATACCCTGCATAATAAGCAAATGAAATAATTATTTGGGTAGCCTAAATCCTTAGCTAAAAAAAAAGGTACTTCTGTTAGATTTAATGTTGCAGGATGGTCATATAATCTTCGATAATAAAAGCTAGGGAATGCATAAAATAAGAGGGAGCCTATGTCGAACCGACAAACAAAAGATTTAAATACAACGCTATTCTATCAAAATGTGTCTTTTCTCGAAAACGCTTTACTTTTTCGATATCGGACAAGAATACCTTTTTTAGGTAAGAGTTCAAGCTTTTTAAAAATGCTAGTTTTATTCCTTTATTATACAGGGTGTGAAAATAATCAGTACTATTGTGTAAGGGTATGTCCGCCCCTGGTGAACTAAGGAAGGCAAATTAGGAAAATATTTTATATGAACTTGTCACATTATTTTTATGTGTTTTATATGAATCCGAAAGATTGTCCACATATTCTTGGACACTCTGTATAGAGGCATTTGATAGTCTCACATAAAAAATTGTAGAGTGTAAAATTTCAACTGGTTATAGTTTTTTTAAAAATATGGATAATTTCATAAAATTTGATATTTGTTGATAAAATTCACGAAAAAAATACAAATGGAGGATTTGCCTTTAAAAGTTTTGATTTTCCCTTGGGGGGCTAACTAAAAACTATTTTTTTCGCAAATTCCAAAATAAAAACTTTCTTTACCAAAGTGTTCCTCTTTAGGCCAATAGTATCAGTTATATGTTTGGTTCCCGTGTCTTATTTTTAGATAAAATAAAAATTAAAATCCTAGTTAAGCTCCTGAATATAAACTATAATACGGTACGACACCTAAAATTAACATATTAAACCATTGACATATTAAAACATTATAACAGTAATAGTATTTAAAGAAATAAAACAAAATATATATAAATTAAAATTAAAATATTTAAAACATAGACAATGTAATAAAACATCATAGGCGGCAACAACATTACCCATTGAAGTCAAAATCTGAGAGGAAATATTTGTCCAATGAAAAAAAAACTTTTTAATTAAATATTTTTTTATTTTTGTTTTAAAAAAGATTGTCATCAAGAGCTCTTATACTGGTCGGTAACCTTACTGCAAGATATCTGGAGCCATTCGAAATTTAAGTGTTTTACAATTATTGGTGTTAATCAATAATTAGCAAATACATTTTTTGTTAAAGAAATGGTTTATGATCTTACCAAAATCTTTCCTCGCTCCTCTATTAATCCATAAGCATAATGATTAAGTAAAATGCTTCTAGGCAGAGCTACTCCTTGAAATCTGTAAATTGGACTTCCTTTAATATCTGTTTCCAATTTTATCACATTTGTGACAGTGATTCTACCTAAGTGGTTTGTATTTGGTAACATAGGTCCACGGCTGATGTCAATATGTTGCCCAGCTTTATAAAGAGTTATTTTATCTGCATGGTGTGCTGCTATATCTGGTATTTGCTCCGTTTTATGGGGATTATTTTTGAACATTTCTAAGGCTAAGTTTTTATTTACATCAAGGCATTCAATAGGATATTCTTGTTGGCAAAATTTTATAAACTCCAAAGATAATACTTTTAATTCTGAATCTGTGGGCTCCCAGTTTTCTAAATTAAGTTGAATATCATAAACAAAACTTCCAGATTTAACTAAAAAATAAACAACAAAGTCTATAAAAGTATGACACTTTGGTTAAAAACTCAACTACAAATTTTAACTTTAAAGTATTATTTTATCCTATGAATTAAAGGATAACTCTTTTAAAAACAGATGCTACAGTAATCTATAAATTATTAAAAAAACATGATAAGTTAACTTGGTAGTTGACATTTTGTTTACAGTGTAAAGATTATACAATTTTTAGTCACTTTACCATTTGGACTGGGAAAACTATGTAAGTGGCACTTAATGTTGGATTTAAAGGCATCAGAAACTACTGCCCCAAGCAAAAAGCTGCAAGTCCTCCAGAAAACCTTATTTGCTGCACTAGGATTTGGTAGGTGATAGTGCAGCAGTTCCAGTGTACATGAGTCAGGAAGTGGTTTATTCATGTGCCATAATGTTTTATGATCTAAAAGAGCCACTACTGATCTATCACGAATTTTGTCTCCCAAATCTAAAAGAAATATTATATTTCCATACTATACCTTAGTACTAAAGCATTTTTTAAACTTACATACTATATGTCAATAATATTGGAATGTTGGAATACTCATATCGGTGGGTTTTTGACAAAACATCGTAAGCGACTTTCTGCAAATTTTACGGAAAAAGATTTTTTTTCCCATTGCGTTATTTTTAAACAAAAACCTAGAACTGAAATATAGCTGTGCTCTAGTGTATATACAAAAATTACCAACATTGTTTTAAAAATAACACAATGAGAAAAAAAATCGTTTTCTGTAAAATTTGACGATTGTTTATAATGTTTTGTCAAAAACCCATCGATATATTAAATACATACGTTTTGCACAGTCATAAGGTGTAGATATATTTTTATTCATAACCAGTACACAATTTTCAGGTTGTCCTTCATACTGAACCTCTATCTTTTCTATGCGTCCTACAGCTTCTCTCTGCCTTTTTCGTTCCTTTTCAAAAAGTTCACATTGTCTTTGGTAATCTTCGTTAGTGGTATTTAAACACCCTTATTAAAACAAAAAATATGTATATTTATTTGTCATTATCAAGTATTTGTAAATTTAGGCAAAACTTACTTTTAGGAATTAATTTCTGATAGTTTTTTAATGGTCTTACTACAAAAAGAAATTTATTTAAAGAATTCATTGCTAATAAATAGGGTTTTATATATATATAAGGTTATTTCGGGTTTTTCATAAACTGAATCGCTTAGTTTATGGCACTGTTACAAGGCAATATGCCAGCTAGAGACTATGATGTTTTCCGGCTCTAAACCGATTTACTTTCGAAGTGTCTATAGCCACACTCCGAGGATATCCGTGGATTTAGGTTTTAAAACTAAAGGAGTTGTACGGGCGTTTCTGTGCCTTTGGGGATCGAGAAAAGACTCACGCTAAAATGATCGCATCTTTATTCTAGAACTAAGCGCTGTTAGTGAAGATTCCTTAAAACCCGATGTTTTTATGTTAGCGGTGTGCACGTGTTATCGTACCGGCCGAGGACGGTGGCGCCCTCTACTGGAAGCGTCAGCAAGTGACAGTGAAGGTTATGCACAATAACAGTAGCAGTATTTTGGATTGACAGCTACAATTTATGCATTAAATCGATTATTTCGTATCGAACCAAAGTAAATATTTGAATAATTTGAACTGGAATTTCTGGGAGCGGAAAGCTCGACCATCCAAATTTTCCACGTATGAAGCCCTGGAAAGCATAGCCCGGAAGGGGAAGAGCTGGTTAATCGTCTTGCAACGGGGCCAACAGCAGAGAAAGCCAAGCAACTGGTACCTAATCTCGATATGTATGAAGAATTTAGAAAAACGGGATTGTTCACACCTCTTAATATTAGAACGGTCTTAGCGAAAATTAACATTAAATCAATTAAATTAATCAGTAAGTTCATAAAAATTAGTAAGATTGACTCGTAATTTCTGTTTTAGATAAAGCTCGCCTATCACCTCCCTAATCCATCCGACGCAGCTCTTTTGTACAGGCTCCTCCACTGCGCGGGAGCGAGAAGAGTCTTTTCCAATGTTGTGTTGTCTTAACTAACTGACCAATAACACCTAGATTTGAGTTTTGTTTCTTGTTGAATATTTTGTAGTTATTATAGTGGCCATGTCATGGTTTCGAGCCAGACAAACACATGGCCAACCCTAATGTTCTGGCAAATTGGACCGGAAGGGACAAAAGCCAAGAAGAAATAACCAACCGTAACCAACCAACCAACAACTGGGTTGTTGATTGTTTGCCGAAAAAAGTGGGGTTAAGCAGTCAGTTTCGTTTGTTGTGGTTTAAATTTTGTTGGCCCCAAATAATATTTTTAAACTAGGTGTAAGCAAAAATAAATAAAATGTCGAATAAGAGAAAACCTGATTCACAGGTTCCTGCTGAAGAGAGCGACCAGTTGGTTATCCGTCCTCTGTAAGTTTAAATTCTTTATAAAATATTGTTTATTGTGTTTTATGTCTGTTATTTCTTTAGGGGTGCTGGACAAGAAGTAGGACGGTCTTGTATTATGATAGAATACAAAGGAAAGAAAATAATGGTATGTTTTTGCATATTTATTAATTAGAATTTAGGGATGAGCCACGAGTAGCACAATATAAAAAATTTGAGTAAAAAAATTATTTATTACACATAACAAAATATATTTAAATTGTTTTTGTAAATATAAAGTTAGGTACTATGATGTTTTCTTTACTTTACTTTGAATAATCGACAACATTTTTTTGTCTCAAAATCCATTAAGTTCTTATTAAATTTTATTTATTTGTTCTTTTATATCTAAATCGGATTTGGTACATATTACTATTACAATATTATTTTTTGCAGCTGGATTGTGGAATTCACCCAGGTCTTTCTGGGATGGATGCGCTTCCTTTTGTTGACCTGATCGAGGCTGATGAAATTGATTTACTCTTAATTTCTCAGTAAGTTTTATATTGAAGTAAACATTAAATAATTAATAAATTGTGATTTGTTTTAGTTTTCATTTAGATCACTGTGGAGCTTTACCTTGGTTTTTGTTAAAGACAAGTTTTAAAGGAAGATGTTTTATGACCCATGCTACAAAAGCCATTTATAGATGGTTACTTTCTGATTATATTAAAGTTAGGTAAATGCATATTCATGGTATAATACATTTGTAAAAGATCCATCAAAAAAATCTATATACTGGTAGCTAAATACTTTAAAACTATTAAAATTATTTAGAATAGTAGCATGTAAAATTTAGGTATTTAAAGTTATAAAAAACTTATTATAATTGACTAGATACCTATTATTTTGAATTATGTGTTTTGGGTTAAGACTTAGGGTAACACTATTATCTTTAGATTTACAGAGTAAATTTAAAATAAAAAATGTCAGTGTGTATGTATTTTTAAAATATTTGTATGGAGTTAAAATTTGACTATTTGATTTTAATGTATCTATTAACATATTTTGATACCTTTATAGGTTAAAAGTAATACCCCTAAACGGTTTTAAATTTTTCTTTTTTTTTTAAATTTTGAATGATTAAAAATTTTAATTAGTTTTTTGAAATTACAATATACCTATCAGCGAATAATTACTGGATTTTAATGTAAATTGGTTTGTGTGCTTAGGAATAGTAGAAGAACAGAAAAAAACAATATTTTTTTTTAAAGAGAATACTTGCTTATAAATACTTGCTTATAAATAATTATTAATTTTAACAAAAATAAACAAATAAAAATTTAGGTAACTTCACTGTGTTGTAGAAGAAATTTGTTTTATAAAAAATTGCTTAATCTATTAACTAAATGATGTCATAAAAAAAGAAATTTGGTGCTCTCTTACCAGAAAAAAGATATAAACACTTTAATGCACTAGATACTGGTTTTATTTAACCAATTTGGCGATTGAATGTACTAAACAGCGGACATACTTCTATCTTCTGTGGTCTTCCAGTCTAAATAAAACGGGTATTTTGCACATTAAAGCATTTATATCTTTTCTGGTAAGAGAGCACCAAAATATTATTGTTCCACTACTTAGGTAATTCTACAACACCGAGAAGTTAGCTAAATTAACATTTTCTTATAATAACTAATTATTTAGATTTTTTTTCTGTTCCTCTACTACTCTTTGGTACACAAATCAATTTTTATCGAAATCCAGTACTTATTCCCTTATATATTGTAATTTACAAAAATAGTTACTTGAAATTTATATTCACTAAAAAATATTTAAAAATTTAAAATTTTTGAAAACCATTTTAGGGTATCACTTTCAAACTATAAAGCTACCAAAATATCTTGATAGATACATTAAAATTCAATAGTCGACTTTTAGTGGCTCGGATAGCAAATTTTGACTCATATTGATTTATTACATTTTACCATAGTCTAATTTATTTTTTCAAATAAAATATTAAACACTGTAGGTACTATTGGAAAAAAGGCCATGTAAAAAAACTATCACTTAAGAGACAATTAAAATATTGCTTAGAATGGTGTAGTTCAATATGGGTATGTTCTGAAAATGAAACCTGCAAGGTACTATTAAAAAAAACTAGTTTTCAAGTTTTTTATTTTACTATTACATGTTTGGATTTATAGAATTCTAAGTATTGGAAGTAAAATATTATCCTTATTTTAGCAATATTGCCACAGAACAAATGTTGTACACAGAAGCTGATTTAGAAGCCAGTATGGATAAAATAGAGACCATTAATTTTCATGAGGAAAAGGATATAATGGGTGTTAAATTTTGGGCCTATAATGCTGGACATGTGCTAGGAGCTGCAATGTTTATGATAGAAATTGCTGGAGTTAAGGTAAATAATTGTATATACATTTTATGTATTTTCATTCTATTTTTGTCCACATGCAGTTAAAAAAAAAGCTTGTGTGTGTTTGAGTGTGGTTTTGTCATGTTCCTGCCAATATCTAAGAAGGTAAATATAGATAATGCTACTAGAATTACCGAAACTAGTCGTTAATGTGATATGCAATAGTGCAATTAAAAATAGATGCAAAGTCAGAGCAGAGGATTGTTCTCTATCTAACCATAAAAACTCATAATCAATATTCATCAAAAAAATCGTACTATGTAAAAGAAAAGTATACATTCAGAGGCAACAGCTTAATATTAGGAAATTTAAAGAAATATTTTTAGATTTAATTCGTAAATCGGAAACTAACACATTTTCTGACTTAATTTATAAAATTAATAAAGCAAAAGAAAGGGCACAGAAAACAAAAAAAAATTCCTAATGATAACGCTCTGAAGCAACACTTTGTAAATCTAAAAAATAATGGTAATAATAATATTAGAATAGAAAAAAATAGATTTTTTAAAAATAAATGGCAACAAGCAGGAAGCAACTGCAAAAAGCAGTGGAATATCATAAATTCATTTCTAAAAGATGCTTCGACTAAGGAATGTATACAAGAACTTGAAATAAACAATGAATTGATATCAAACAAAAGAGAAATTGCCAATCAACTGAATGTGTATTTTTCACAAATAGGTTCAGATATTATTAACCAGGTAAATGCTGAAAGAAATAAATTAGGTTATAATTTAGAATTAAGTGAGGTGATATGTGATAAAAGTCTGTTCTTAGAACCTACCGATGAAAAAGAAATATGTGATATAATATTGGGTTTCAGACGCAATGCTGCCCCGGGACATGATAGAGTCACGTTTCAAGATCTCATTAGTCTTAAGGAATATATTGTAGGTATATTAGTAATACTTGTAAACAATGTTTTGCTATCAGGAATTTTTCCTGATGAGTTAAAAATAGTAAAGATCTGCCCCATATTTAAGTCTGGTCTAAAGACATTGATAAATAGCACACTTAATGCTACTTTTGATGTGATAAATTATTTATCGGATAGTCTTGATAATGGAAATATCGCTGTTGCGGTATTTGTGGATCTAAGAAAGGCATTTGATGTTGTCGATCATGATTTACTGATTGAGAAACTTGGGTGTGAGAGGTGTTGCCTTAAGTTTGATTAAACCATATTTGTCAAATCGTAGGCAATACATTACAATAGAAGACTATAAAACTGATACTGTAATTAACAATAGTGGCGTGCCGCAGATCTCTGTCCTGGGACCCTTACTCTATGCTTTGTTTGTGTCGAGTGTGCGCTTCTCAGCCCTTCGTGCACAGTATTAGATGTTTGCGGATGCTATTGTATTAGTTTGTAACGCTAAAGATATGGAAGAATTGCAACTAATGGTAAATAGTGATTTACAAAGATATTATCAATGGCTCTTGCAGAACAAACTTAAAATAAACCTAGATTAAACCAAGCAAAAAAATAAAATAATATGTTGAAATAAAACTTTGAAATAAGATTAAATAATACATTGTTAGAAAGGGTTGAAAAAATAAAATACTTGAGCTTGATTGTGGATGAGCAATTAAACTGGAATGGTCACATAGACCACATAAAAACAAAAATTATTTCTCTTTCAGGAGCATTACATAGATGCCAAGTATAGGATCTATAATGCTTATTTTTTATCAGTTCTGTAGTAGGTATTTAATACCAATATGGGGAACATGTAACCAGACCAGTTTTAACAAAGTGAAAGTGTTGCAAAACAAAATCTTAAAAAATATGTTTGTCCTTGATCGGCTTACTCCTAGTTATCCTTTGTATAAGTTACTAAACATCAAACAAATAAACCAAATACTAACGCTAGAGCAATCAAATCTATTAAATAATTCAAAAAAACCAAAAAAGCAATTCAACCATAAAACATGTAAATCAAATTCATACCACAGTCTAAGAAATTGTAATGATATACATTTGGGAAGTGCAAGAACCAATAAGGCACTGCAGAGTCCGATGGGCGCAGCCTCGCATACTTTCAATCAACTCCCCTTGGAAACAAGGGAAGAGCTATCCTTTGCCAGGTTTGTTAGACGACTGAAGAATTGCATTTTTTAAGTTTTAATTTTTATCTTTCTGTATTTTGAAACCATTTTTTTTTATTATTATTAACTGTATTCTCGGTACCAATGCTTAAAGCATTGTTTTGAGAATTCTTCTTTGTCTAGATATAGTTTATAGTAGGTACTTATTGTAAATTTGAAATGTGGATTATGTGAATAAAGAACTGATTTAAAAAAAATTAAATGTTGAGTACAAAATACCAAAATTTAAATTTAAAAAACGATCGTTTATTGTTTGTTTTAGATCCTTTATACTGGTGACTTTTCAAGGCAAGAGGATAGACATCTAATGGCTGCAGAAATTCCTACAGTTAGACCTGATGTTTTAATTACAGTAAGCATTTTTATTTTAGTAATACTAACTAATTTGTAATAAAATAATTCTGTTTGGTACCCCAATTTTGTTACAAATAATATATTTTATTTACAGTTGTACCGTTCCTTTTGTCTACAAGTAGCTTAAATGAGCTGCTTTGATAAATTATTAATTTTTGTTAGATAGATATGGTGCCCATATAAACTTACTTACTTAAAAACATAATATGAAACTTGTATATATTTTATTTTTTGTGTGTGTGTAATTCCTTAATTACAATAAAATATTAGAGGCTCAACATAATTGTCGTTTTTTTTCGACGATTTTTGTCATATAATTTTTGTGTTGTATTAGCAGTTTTTGCAGTATAATTAATTATCACCACTACTTTAAGTAATAGGTTTAAAATGATCTCAATTTTAATATATTGTTGATTTGTATAGGTGAAAAAACAATAAGGTTTGGTGTATATGTATATTCAAAACAGTTTTAAAAAGCATTTTCGGCAAAACGTGTCTCTTTGCTACCATTTTGTTAATATTTTTGTTTAAAAATCTAGGGACTTAACACATCCTACTTTTACATTACAAACTTGCATCCAATTTATTATGTTTTACCATAGGAGTCTACCTATGGAACCCACATACATGAAAACCGCGAAGACAGAGAAAACAGGTTCACGACTTTGGTACACGATATTGTGAACAGAGGAGGAAGATGTCTTATTCCAGTTTTTGCTCTTGGTAGAGCACAAGAATTGCTATTGATTTTAGGTAAAAAATATAATTTGCTTTGTCATCTGCCCCTACAATGATATGGTACATTTGACCAAATTGTTTCTAATGTACTAATAGAATTTATTTTATAGATGAGTACTGGAGTCAACATCCTGAACTTCATGATATACCAATTTATTATGCTTCATCTTTAGCTAAGAAATGTATGGCGGTATATCAGACATACATAAATGCCATGAATGACAAAATTAAAAGGCAGATTGCTATTAATAATCCATTTGTATTCAAGCATATTTCAAATCTTAAGGTAAATAAAACTATATTTTAGAAAGGCTAAAATTTTTTAGATTTTTGCTTGAAATTATTTTTAATAATAGCCACTGTATTTACTTTTTATTACTTTGTATTGATTACAGGGCATTGACCATTTTGAAGATATTGGTCCTTGTGTTATAATGGCCTCTCCTGGTATGATGCAGAGTGGATTGTCAAGGGAACTTTTTGAATCTTGGTGTACCGATTCAAAGAATGGTGTCATTATTGCTGGTAAATATTAGATTTGGAATATAAATGTGCTTATTGCAACAGTACATGCTGGTAAATTTTAAAATACAGGGTAATCAAACTTAAGTCGCACTGTTGCCAACTTCTTAATTATTGCAGATGATATAATATATATATATGATGCATGTGATATAATCAATTTTTAATTGTTTTGGAATTATGGCCATCCTTAAGAGTTCAATAGTAAACCAAAATTTTTTATAAGTTGTGTATGAATATTGCATTACCATTAAAAACGTATTTTAAAGATTTTAAGAACATACCTTATTTGATATGTTTATCTCTTAGAGTTTTGAAAATATGGCCATCCATTTATTTTTTAAATACAAACTTTTTGGCAACCATTGTATGTTTCAAAATATTTTAGAACTATTTATCTTTTCAAGTATCATCACATTAATAAATTGGAAAAAAGTTCTCTTGTCATCTGCATGTTAACTTACTTCCTATTTAGTTTACTTCCATATCTTATATCTAGTTTATTTTCCCCAGAGTAGTTCGTGAATCGTTGTCGAGAGCGGACGTATATCTATTTTTTTGCGAGTTTAAGCTTTTTTATGTGTTTATATCTGTCGATCCCAAACATTTTGTTTTTTATTATTATTTTTAAAATTTCTTTTTGCGCTACTGCTTAGCAGATAACCGTAAAAAGAATGAATAGCGAGAGTGATGGCAAGATAAAAGCTTTACAAAAACGGAAACTGATAAGGCACCTTTCGGTCGAGCTGATGTCTACCGAGGAGATAAATAATATAATAGGAGTTGATATGAACAAAAAAACGAGGAAATAAATACACCTGAGGATAAAAATAAACAAGTGGAAAAAAATAATGGTACTGATGACATCCAAATACAGGACAAGGTTGAAAATGTGTTTCAACCGAAACATAAGACGCCTAGAACACCCCCTAAAGCAGATCAGATCAATGAACCGAATTTTAAACACCAAGTAGAAAATTCAAATGGCCTAAAACGACAGCGTTCCCTCTCCAGCCCAGGAGAAATAGATCGGCGAAAAATACGTCGAGAACTTGATAACCAACTGCCAAATTTAACCAATACCAATAGCAGTAAGGACAAAAATAGTGACAAACCTAAACAAAAGAGGATACTTCAGAAAAAGATATGTTAGAAGTTGCCATAAATGCCTTGGAAACTATAAATGAATACTCAGAACGAGACGATGTGCAGATACAAGAGGGAAAAAAATATGAAGCGCTACATCACTTATTCATAGGATGATCACCATGTTTGCGTACAAAATCGGCAAAGTTCAACAGGAAAACTTGGAACTCACAACTCAATTAAGTTTAATAAAGAGAGAATTAAGGCCTACTGACAACCTCCAAGCTTTTGCAGAGGCGGAAACTAATCGTTTCAAGGTACCTGTACTGGAAGAAACTTATATTAAACCTGTTCAGAAAACCTACAGTAGTATTGTACATAGTAACCCCCACTTCAGAAACATAAAGATGTATGGACTACCCCGCCACAAAAACCAAAAAAACATGAATTAATTATTAAAATGAAAAACCAGGACAATCCCAAGGAAGTAATAAAAGAAATAAGAGAGAATATAGCAAAGAGTGACAAAACCACTGGAAGTTTTAAAAACGTCACAAGGAAAGCGAATGGGGCTGTTATCATTGAATGTGAAAATGGTGCACAGCAACAAAAACTTCGGGAAATTTTAGAAAACAACAGTAAAATAGAGCTCAAAGAGATACAAAATACAGATCCCATGGTAATGTTGACAGGAATAGAAAAAGGCTATCAACCTGAAGAATTTATTAACCTCCTTATAGAAGAAAATCATGAGTTAAAAACAAATTTTGGTAATGATGCAAAAAATTATTAAAAGTCATCGCAAAGAGAGACTGTCGAAACCCTCGTAAAGAAAAAACTGGATCATCAAACTAAACCAGAAATATTCCGTTGGCTAATCCGAAATGATAAAGTAAATTTTGACCTAACAAAATATACGTTAAAGAATATTTTAACGTGGCGATGTGCTACACTGCTGCCTCTTTGGACATGTCGCAAAACATTGCAAATCTGATTCATGCTGCCATAAATGTGGAGGAAATCATGAACCCAAAGTATGTCAGGAAAGCACCAAGTTAGACTGTCCCTAATTGTAAGCGGTTAAATTTAAAGGACCGTGTACACTCCAAGCGAGAGATCCCAAGTGTCCAGCATTTCTTCAGAAGTGGGAAAAATATAAGCAGAGTAACTAATTATGAGAGCCAAACTTCACACCGCCGCACCTTTTTATCAAAAAAATAAAAAAGGACAAAAATGGCTTTACTCTTATATTACATCAAAATGTTCAATCAGTAAGGAAGTAACAGCGTAAGCAGACTAGAGGAACTTTGAGAAAGATGAAATCCAAGAATGCTTAGTTCCTAGCTATGTCTTCGAACACTGGAAGAGTGAAGACCAACTTAACCAGATTGGAATAAAAGATTTTAGATTGGCCAGTTATTTCTTGCCGGGATCAAAGTCAAACATGGGGAAGTGCTATATATGTGAATAAATGTATAAATTTTACTGTACATAAACGTGTTTGTGATTTGTCTGTTAAAGGTGAATTTGAGTGCAGCAGCAGTTGAGTGTGTAGTGAACAAAACCAAAATCCAGGTAACAAAGACATATTTTTTGGTAAAGTAGAGGGAAATGCTTTCAATCATTAGAAGCACAATGGTTTTTATTGCCGGAGACTTCAATATTGAAATGTTAAAAAGACAATCCTAACAAAAATATGTTGTTTTCTTTAAATGAACTTTTACAATATAGAAAGTGCCAGTCAACGAACAATACCCGAATAACCTCTACTTGCAGTAGTTGCCTGGATAATATTTTTACCAGAAATCTGGATACATATAAAAGTGAAATAATGGAGCATCATATTTCAGATCATAATGCGCAAAAACTATCCTTTCAATTAGGAAATGAAACTGATAAACAATTTACTTTATAGGGAGATTCTTCACTGAAAGTAACAAAAGAACGAATTCGCCAACTATGCAAATCAGAGTTGGAATAATATTTTCCAGGTACAACGGAAAGTAATGTAAATCGACAATGGAATCTTTTATAAGTACATACAAAAATATCTTTAATCAATGTTTTCCTCTTGTTATGACATATAAAAATAAAAAATGTAAACGTCAAAATAATGAACAGATAAAGGGATGTAAACGAAGGTTAGATATATATTACTGGTTTTATCAAAAACACAACAACCATTATAAGACATTATATAATCAAACTAAAAAACAATATGATGCTCTCTTAAAATCTGAAAAAAGTTAACAAGTTTGAAAATAAGGTTAAAAATTCGGATAATAAGATAAAATGCATGTGGAATATCTGCAACGAAATAAATGGAAAAAGTTAAGTCCAATAATTGTCAGCTACCTGATGTGCCAAGAATTAAGCTGACGAATTCAATAACTATTTATTAAACATCGTTCCAGAGTTATTAAAAAACAAGTACACAGGCCTCATAAATGTAGTATTACTGATAACAACCAGTCAGGAAATGTACCTATACCGAGTCACAAATAATGAATTGTTAGCTATATCCTAATAAATTAAAAAACAAATATAGTAGTGGTGAAGATGAAATCCTCAACTAGCATAGTTAAGTTTTCTATAATTAAAATCTTAGATATTTTAAGATACATTTTAAATAACTCTTTAAAAAATTTGGAATTTTTCCTGAGCAACTAAAGATAGCAAACATTAAACCTATATATAAAAATAAGGGCGCGCTAAACGATTTTGCATTAGTTACAGACCAATAAGTCTT